>LOEQ01000254.1:37270-58017 GCA_001685075.1 Bramus lutescens | reverse complement strand
GATAGATAGATAGATAGATAGATAGATAGATAGATAGATAGATGATAGATACTTGATTTAAATGATGGTACAAATGAATCATAAGCATAATGGCTATAGTGGAAAAAAATGATTGTCATAATGGAGAAACTCAGAAAAACAATTTCAAAAGGTGGTAATAGCTGAAGGTTGCTGTTGTCCCCTTCTCTCCTGTGTAAAATTCTCTACTGATTAGAAACATGATGATTCTCTCTCTGCAGTTCTAACCTATAGGAAAGAGCAGAGTGAGTCTTCTAGTAAACGCTACTACTTTGTAATATTTATTTTAAAATAGCTTTTATTTTACATGTATATATGTACATGTTTCTGGGTGAATGTATACCATGTTTTTGCATGCCTGCAGAGGCCAGAAGAGGACATCAGATCACCTGTAGCTGCAGTTACAGACAGTTGTGAGCTTCCCAGAGTGGGTGCTTACAGTCAAACTCTGATCTTCTGGAAGAGTAGCAAGTTTTCTTAACTGCTGAGCCATCTTTCCAGCGTCAAATAGTCACCTGTCTTAATGGTCTCTCTCCGCAGAAAAATATTGGTTATAACATACTGTATTCTGGACAAACTATAAAACTCATTTTAAAATTTCAACTAAATACTGTCAATTTTTTACTTCCATAACATTTTAGAATATGTGTTTGTATACAAGATATATAGATGTATGCACGCCTGCAGATACATGAGTGTGTGTGCTAACTCATGCAGTGTATAAAGGAATTGCTTTTGATAAGTGATAAATGATGAACAATTCTCGAAGCCCTGAACAAGGAATAGTGTAAATGGTGTTTCAGGTTTAGTTAGGTCCATCCTAGAAAGTTGAAGATTATGTACATTTAGAATCAAATTCAAATAATTTTTTTAATTCAGCCACATGTATGTTCCTTGGGTGACTCTTTGTACATGGTTACAGCATCTAGAGTTCTTGACTGTTGTTACTGCCTTTTGCCTTTCCCAATCCCCCCAACACAAGTATCACTACATATGTCTGGAGTGTTCTGCAGATAATTACTGACCTCGTTGAGATATATTATTCCAGACATTTCTTTGCTTCCTCCTGAAAACTTAATATCTTGATTCCATTTAATATATACACTCAAATTTTTTGCTGTTGTTGTTTTAAGAGATGGTAAGAGTACTGAGTATGAAAGAATAGATCTATGCATATTAAGAGCTTAAGCCAAAGCCAAGTGGAAGAAAGAATAATAATGTAGAATGATGCTTTGGCTCAATGAAAAGGTCTTTGTGGCTCAGATCACAGCTAAATGAAACTTGGACATTTCAAAAATGCATAGTTTCAGATGTGCCTCACAGAAAGCCACTAGAGGCAAACCCATTGAATTACAAGTGTATGTAATATAAATCAGTGACCATTTATAGTGTGAACCACACTTAAAAATAAGTCTTATTAATCCTGAATTCTGAAAGAGCTAATGTTCCCCCACTTTTAGTGATAAAGGAATACTTAACCCTAATAATAAGTTACTATCTGCTGATTATAAAGGCAAACAATACTGTGATAGATTCTTTAACTTTAGAATGAAAATATCAGGAAGCTGTGTAGGTAATGAATTACCATCCTCGAGAACTAAAACAAATTATGGTGTACTCTGCATGCCTACATTTTATGCTCTTAAATCTTATATTTATCAAGTATTGATACCAGATCTTCTTCTTCATACCAAGGAGTAGGTAAAAGACTTAAACAGCTGTCTAGGAGGATAATTTTGGTTTAGTCAGGGCCTCTTCTTCATTCACTGAAGAGTTATTTCTCTGTTAAAGCTAACAATTGTGAGGCTAGGGAATGCAGCTGAGTTCATAAAGGCTTTGGTAAGTTCAGTCCCAGCACTGCACACAATGGGATATAATGGTGTATGTTTGTGATTCTAGCGCTCAGGCCAGGAGGGTAGAAATTAGAGTTCTCTTTGGCAACACAGTTCTGTGACTGAATGAAACCAGCCATGCTTCAGTAAAGAAAGAAAAGTAACTATGTTGTTCTAATATAGATATTATACATTTAAAAATAAACTAGTAGATTTAACAGAAGTGTCATCTAGGAACACTGTCCCTCAGTCAGTTTATGCCTATTATATGACCTCTGTGTTCACATCACACTTTGGCTAGCTATTATAGTAGTTTAATTTTTGACATTTTATCAAGATATAACAAAATTGCAACTGTACAATAAAGCGAGCAATAGAAATGCTGATTTTAAACTACTTTGGGAGGAAGCGTTGTTTGGGTTTTAATTTGAAGGGAGATTTTTTTTCCCATTACGCAGAATAATGAGTGGTATGCACTCATACTAATAGAAAGGCTACTTCTTTGTATAACTTACTCAGAATAATACATTGTGCTACTGGCCTTTGTTAGGTATTTGAAACAAATTCACAGTTTAATACATTAATACTTTGCATGTTTGACTCACATAAAGGATCTCACATTAGGCACCACTCACTTGTGCTTCAGAATTGGTCCCCAGGAAATAAAAAAGTGAAATTTTAGAGTAGAAATTGGTAAAGACTTTTAAGAGGATGAGAACGAAACTGGTGCAGATAGGGCAGGGCTGGTGAGAGTCAGGTTGGGGGCTGATGGGCTATTTTTAAGTGACTACATTTTTCAAATCCCAGATCTTATGTGAGGATTAATTTCATTGCAGCAATGATGTACAGTGGACTCTCATGAGAGTTTGCACTTGAGGAAGACATTTGTCCTGGATAGACTCATGGCAGAATAAGTGTTTTGTAGTGTTTTGTTTTTGTTTCTGTTTGTTTTGGTGTTTTTTGTTTGTTGGTTTGTTTGTTTTTTCAAGACAGGGTTTCTCTGTGAAATAGTCCTGGCTGTCCTGGATCTCAGTGAGTTTGAGGCCAGCCTGGTCTACAAGAGCTAGTTCCAGGACANNNGGTCTACAAGAGCTAGTTCCAGGACAGGCACCAAAGCTACAGAGAAACCTTGTCACTTTGTAGACCAGGCTAGCCTCAAACTCACTGAGATCTGCCTGCGTCTGTCTCCCGAGTGCTGCGATTTAAAGTGTGCACCACCATCTTCCAGTGTAAGTGGGTTCTTGCTCCTCTAATGATGACTTAGGTGTATTGAGAAAAAGTTGTTTCAGTGTATCCAGCCCCAGTCGTGGTGTCTCATGCACACTTGTGTCCCTGTTCCTCTTCTACTTGTACAGAACCAGCATGAGACCTGTATTAGAAGTGGACCAGTTGGAACCTCACAGCCTTAGACCTCCAGTCTTGAGAGCTATAAACTAAATAACCCTCCTTTCTTATGAATACCCAGCCTTACGTTTTGTTAAAAGCAAACCAAAAGGAACTAGTCGGGATGAGTTTGACAGCTGTGTGGAACTTGAGAACTGGGTACCATGACTTGGTATCTATGTGCTGGAGGTAGGGACAAGTTAGGTGGACTCGAAGATGGGAGAGAGGAGAAGAAATAGAGGAGGCAAATGATGTTAGCACGAGAGAGCCACTTTGGGTTCACAGTAGAATGAGTCTGAGAGACATTAATCTGACATGTATGGTGCATTCATAAAGAGTACATGGCCTGCTGGTGCTGCTGTACAAAATATATGAGTCTGGCTGATTCATTTTCAATAGTTTGAAAGGTGAAAATTTCAGTTCGAGGCATCAGAAAGCCCAGGATATGGTACACAGCCTTATCCTGGAAAGGGATAAGGTCTTTTTTGAAGATAACAGCTTCTGTGTCTTCACATGGTAAAAGGCTTCAGTGTGCAAAAAATAGTAGTATCTAGTTTCCACCAGGTCTTTCATTAGGAATAATCCAGTCCCTGACGGCAGGAACCTCATGCCCTAGTCACTCCAAAGGCCCTACCTCTTAATTCTGTTTCAGACTAACTCTAGAAACCAGCGTCTCACATTTGCTTCTTCAATTAGTTCTGGATTGAAATAGAACAGAGAAATGTCTGGTTGAAAGCTAGAATGGAATACACCATACGTGTATGAAAATATAGTGAGACCTATTATTTTGTACAATAACTAGATACTAAGAAAAATTAATTGAAAAATAGATACATGAGAACTAAAGAAATGGATAAGAAATATCAAATTCTGAATATTCTTTACTTTCTTAAAAGAATCGATAATTCTGTAGTGAACAGCATCCATAATCATTTAGTAAATTGAATGCAAGGATTTCAGAAGCATGGTTTCACAAGGAAACCATGATATGTGAGATCTCTGTGTTTAGTAATTTTATGTAAAAGATATGTTAGTTTGGCTGAAACCTATGCAGTGAAGTCTTCAGCCAGCCTACAGAGAAAAATTACCTTGACTTCATTTCAAATAACACCATGCTTCATCACAGCTGTTTCAAGTGCCGGGAATAAATGAGGCATCTATCTCCCCACCCCCACCCCAGGCCATCTTGAAAGGGGAACAAAATTGTGGAGGGCATCAGTAAAGCTATCTTCTAGATATGACAGTGTCACCCTACTCCTGAATGCATAGCAGCTGTGGTTGCAGGTGTAAGAGCAGGCTTGGAAGGGGAAGAGGCTCATTAGCCTTCACTCCTAAATGAGGATCTGTGACAGCTGATGACGTCTAGGGGCGGGGACCAGTTCAATTTAAAGGCTCTGCTCCTGCGAGGTCTACCAAGCTTTATTGCATAGCTCCACACTTAGGCATCTATGGGCAGAACAAATGAACTCAGTAACTTATGGAAAAAGAAAAGGAAATGGAGTTATGAGGTAGTGGGATGGGGTGGATCTGTTGTTATTTGAGCTTAATTATCATTGTGTGCAGTATTAATGAGCATTAATATAAACGAAGTTGTATCCATTTCTTTTTTAATTAGACACTATGACTCAAAGAACACTTGCCCATTGTTTTTCCAAGGTTTCTTCCAAGGGCTCACTGCCAGGCCATCGTCATCTTTACTTTTCTGTTATTCTCATGGTTGCTTCTAGACTTGCCTTTAATCCGTATATACGTTATTGACAGTTTCTTCAAAGAATCAAGCTAGAACCAGATGATAAAATGAGCTGTGCTCTCCAGCAGATGCGTTTACAGTATGCAGCTGTTTGTAGGTGGTTTTCCTGCGCTGTAACAAAATAAAGCCTAAAGCGTCATATTAACTGTAATGTTTATATGGGTGCTAATACACTTTGAATAAAATCCTCAATTACTAAGCATTTTTGAGGCCTGACAAGACAGTCCCGTGACATTAATGGTATCTTTATAACCTTTTTAACTTCTTGTCTCTCTGACAGAACTCTCCAATAACAGCAATGGGTTTGCCCTTGGCAAGCAGAAACTCATTTTGAGAGGATAATAGGTATTTACTATTTAGATAGCTGGCAATACAATTTCTCTGAATGAGATTTTCCTGAGAAACTATAAACTGATTGAATTACTTCCTTTAATGGACTGGAGGAGTGTGTAATAATAGTTTGTTGAAGCTTTACTTCCAGTGTTTTTCTTTTTTTTCTTTTTTGAAACATAGGAACATCCTGATTAGAGTAAATATTGGGGGTGGTAGAAGTTATTCTCCATTAGATGACTTTTTCTTTTTTCTCTAAATTAAAACATTTCAAAAGCACTAATTCTTTAAGGACAAAAGGATGTAATCAATGTGTCTTCTCACCTCAAGCTTTATTTTAACTGACATAAAATTTAGCAATTTATGCCTCGTTAGATCTGTTTTATGAAATATGCCACATTGGAGAGATTAGCATTGAAAACCACCTTTTTTTTTCCTGCTGATGTCTTTCTTGGCTCCTTTGAAATAAATGAAAATCAATAAACAGTTGTCTCCTTTGCCTAAAGACTAAAATAAGTTAAGTTTAACTAGTAATATTAATGTAGTATGTGTTTCTGCTTTGTGTTCAGTATATCAGGAGACATTTTAAAATGACTATTAAACTTGCACCTTATAGAATTCTGTCTAACAATCTGTGATGTAAGTATAAGAAGGAAATTCACATTAGTTTTGTGGAAAGGAAATACTTAAAATGTATTTCATTACTATAAAACTTGATTAAGGAGCTTCTCAAAATTCTACTTAATGTGAACTCTGTCAATAAATGTCAACAGGAAATATGGTTTATGATTCTTGATTTAAAGTGTGAAAACATACATAAAATATATTTGGTAATTCTTACTGTAAACATTTTTCTATAAAGACAAATCCATTATGGTCCTTGGGGGTGACAGCTTGCAGAATATCTTCCAAGGCCATGAATTTTGCACAGAAGTACATCAAATTCAGTATTTTTATTGGCAATCAGAATTTCATATTTTTTGCTATAATAAAATTGTGATTGAAATGGGACCTTGAGTGTCCTGCCCTTATGTGAAGTACTTTGAATTTGAATATCACACAGATCCTAACTTAGAGCACGTTCATTTTCTCTTAAGCCCTTGGCACTGACACGTCTATTGCTGGCATTGTTTTTCATTCCAGCAAATCTGTGCTGTTGGCAGCACTAAGTACTAGGGACAGGAGTTGGGATGGTAAAGAGATGAACAGAGAAGTGATAATATTCGTCTTCTCTGAGTGGTCTTCTCGAGAGCTCTGCCGCAAACTATAAAATTCTTCATAATGTAGCTGTTATTGAGTGTTTTGATGTCATGCTTCTTTTCTTCTTAGGGTTTTAAATAAATAAACATGAGTGAAATATCAAATAATGGCTTTTTGAGTACATTGTCTGACATTTGTTTACATCTTGCTTGGAATAAATTTAAATAGAAAGTTGGGATTACAGTAGAACCCTCCTCTTTAATATAGAATAATAATCTTAATCAGATAGTCCTAAAGTTATTGGTAATACAAATTTACTGGCAGCAGCAAGGATATGGTGAATATATACTTGCATTGTAGTTGTTTATTCTTAATGATACAGGTTCACTGTGTTTTCTAGCTTGTTCATCTGTTTCCAGATCAGGTAGTAAGTATTTTTTCAATGCCCAAGCAGCACAAATTTTATGTTAATCATGGTAATGGTTTTCATCAATAAAGAAGACATTAGGGAAAAATAGCACCATGCTTATTTCTATCCTGTGAATGATCAAACTTTAGTAGAACAAAAAACATGTTCACGTTTTTTGTTTGAAATATATTGCTACGAAAATATAATATTTTGCATATAAAAAAGCCATCACTGTATGGTCCTATCAATTTTGTGGGAATAATGGATCTTTAGGGTTTTGTTATTAAATAAGAAATTTGAGTTACTATTTGTTTGTTGGTGCCTCCATTTTCTGGTGTGAATTTATGCCCTTACCACAGTGCTTTGTCACTCAGCAAAAAGCATACATATATAAAATTGCATTAAATATTATGCTGCAATGAAGAACTTTATCTACATAGTAGGTTTCTATTGATCTGCATGATCTCCCAACCTTAATGGCATTATTGGCACCTACCTATATTGAGTCTATTAATTTTATGAACATGCTAAACATTTTGCACATAAAAATCTTAATAAATAATTCATGACTTGAGGACTAACAATGCAATTTTATAACACTATTTCAGGGAGTAGAATTTTTTGGTATGCAGTTTCTTTATTAAACCATTCTGATGTTGAATTTTTCTTTCTTTTAAAGAGATTTTCCATTTTAACATGAGGAGCTGGTGTCCTGGGTAAGGCTTTTACATGGAAACAAAGTAACAGATTGAAGTGGTTTCAGGGCTTTAATCCCTTGATAAATTAGCCAGCAGGCTAGCCTTTTCATAGATGTGCTAAACAACAGGTTGATGCCATTTGGGCATTAGCAGTGAGAACCACCTGAGGGAATAGGGAATGAATAAGAAGAAATGTAGCATGAGAAGAAGAATGCATGATTGTTAGCTTTTGCTAGATCAGGCAACTAAAGTAATACCCAAAAATGAGTCATTGTATCTGATAGTCTGGGTTTTCCCCTGCATCTTCTTAAATCGTTGCAGCCTTAGGGTTGATGTTAAGGATAACAGTGTACTTTATTAATGTATTTCTCAAATTTTAAAGTGTTAATAAGATTATAAATATTTAATTTTCTGAATTTGTACTTTTTGGACGCAAAATTTGAGGTTTTGAAATTTGCTTAAAAATTATTTCTAATCAAATAGAAGAAGACATTTTGTAATGCATGCAGATTACAAGTACGTAAATCTTATTGTCTATTTGAAAACAAACAGATGTTTATAAATTATTATAAAGCTATATTATTAAAATAGTTTTATAGTTTTCTGAACTAATTGCCTGAGTGAAAAATATCTTTACCATGTGTTATTTTATATATATATGACAATTGATTTAATTAATTAATATCACCAATAAAGAACAATGAGTGTTTTCAACATAATTAACAAAACTTAATATGGAAAATTATTCATTGAGACTTTAATGAAGGAATATAATTTCATGAAAACTCAATAATTTACCTCATGGAAATCAAGTTTTAAAATTATTTTCCACCTTGAAGTTCCTAAAGTAATTGGTACCTTGATACTGAAAAATATTAGACTAGTATAGCATTAAGGAAATTGTTATGGGTCCAAAATCATTTAAATAATCTGGTACCCTATGAAGCCCTTGGTCTAGGCTTTTAATTTTTCATTTAGAATGGGGGATTTAAGGATCAATATGAAGATCTGTTGATAATATTATATTTAATTAGTGTAATCAAAAACCATGCTCAGAGCATGACACCTGCCAGGGAGTGCTTCAAAAAGATAGTAAGCAGCATGCATTAGAATCGTCCCGTGCTTGTCCATGAGCACTAATCTAGCGCAAGTCCCACATGGGGCGGCTAGTCAGCTATTTTATTGACTTTGATCTGGTTTGAGGGGCAGTTTATTTTCCCACAATGCCATTGATCAATGATTTCCTTTCAGCAGTGATGTAATTAAAGGGCTTTAGTCGGCTTCTGCTGTGTTGCCTTGAAATTTATTATTCTGGAGATTTAAAGAAGATCGATAGGGTGCAGTGGCCCGATGTTTAGACCCGAGTAGGAGGACCCTACTGAGAGTAGAAGGCATGGAGGAAACAAGGCTTCAGGACACAAACAAGATGCTTACCTGGGACCTTGAGCTGACCTGCTTACAACAGACCCTGTATCACCAGTAGCATTTTGGTAACTATTTTTATCACAGACTCAAACCTACTTTGTCCTCTTTGTTATTGATATTTTACAGTTTATTTTAAAGGAGTTGAAGTCAAATATTCCTGTTGTCAATGTAAGATTTAAAATTTAAATATATTTACAAGAAATACAGATTCCAAATGCCTCCATCATAAAATTACACTAAAATATAGCTGATTTTAGGACTATGGGTAAAAACTCATTAAGATCCTTTTATATTTATTCATTTGTATTGTTCTCTAACTTAGGTGCAGACATAGTTTTTGCATGTTTAAAAATACATATGCAACAACCAGTATTTCAAAGCATTACATTTCAATAATCAATTCAGAGAGTGTACAACTAACTAGAAATTAGAAGTATTGTTTAATAAGTTAGCAGATCAATTCAGAGGGTTAAAAACAATAGCAGAGACTGTATGTAGGACAGGCTTCTTACTAGTGAGTTTTAATGAGTTAAAAAAAAGTTGAAAATAAAGGAGTCAGATTGATGTTTCTTAAGTGGTTTTCTGTGTTGCTTCATTAAACAAGCAGAAATACAAAGCCTGGCTCCAAACCTTTGGAAACCCTGTGTGTATCTCTTAAAGAGGTCGAGTCACTTGCATACTTTAAAATGTAAGGAATCCTTCTTAATCCTCTTCTACATTTTTACTTACTACATCTTCCAATCTTACCCTAGCTTATAGATTTTGTTGAAGCTCATTTTGAAAAATGTATTAATGAAAAGACTTCTGATTGATTAGAGACAATAATCTTGAATTCTAATTCTTTCTTTGCTTTTCATTGCTGGTATGAATTTCACAAATTATGTAATTTCTGTGTGTCTTAGCTTTCTTATCTGTGAAATTAGGGCACTATTTTAGAGAGGGGAGGACTGGTCTAGAAAGAATGGATGTGTGATATATCCAGGAACTTTCCCTGAACAGTAGCATTCCAGTAGACCTGCTTTTCCTTGCAGAGATTGGCTTTAGATACTTTGATGCTAGTATTAAAACTTATTTTCTTAACCTTATATTGGTTTATTATTTAGTTGTCATCATTAGGAATTTCGAGGCATCAAAAGCGTATAGGAAATTGCAGCTATAGTTATGGATCAAAGAGGAAACAAGTAGTTTATCACTTTTCTAAATATAGTCAACCTTAGTATATTAAGCCTTCTAATAAAGATGACATGCTAGCTAGCCAAGAACAGAAATTATAATGTACTTGTGGCCTGATTATTTACCTTCTGTATAAATGATAATTTATAAATCAGACATTTTGTTTACATTTTAATTTATGTCCAATAAACTTTAAGGGGAATTAATTTTCATAGCTTCTTTTAAGAACAATAATGACTATATAACTGGATGCACTTGTGTGTGGTCTGTGTAACCTGTAGTCTGTGTGACTGACATCTTTAACTTTTCATATGGTCACAGCACATATCAGTGCATCATTCCTTTTTATGGCCAAATATCACCTGTTACATTGACAGATTACACTGTGTTTATCCAGCAGTCCATGGACATCTGGACACTGGCCTATGTCCATGTTTAGTCATCATAAAGAGTATTGCTATGGGGCTGGAGAGACAGCTTAGTGGTTAAGAGCAGTGGCTGTTCTTCCAGAGGTACTGAGTTCAATTCCCAGCAACTACATGGTGGCTCGCAGTCATCTATAATGAGATCTGGCGCCCTCTTCTGGCCTGCAGGGATACATGTGGGCAGAATATTGTATACATAATAAATAAATCCCCAATAAAGAGAGAATTGCTATTAAAAAAAAAGAACAATAATGACTAGAAAGTAAATGCTGCCCGCAAGATGCATGTCAGAGTGAGGGACTGGAGGGATAGCAAAGGCACAGTACCTGCTTCATGGATTTACAAACTTCATAGAAGCATGTGCATAAAAACATGCAAAATAATAAAATATAAGACACAGCAAATGCGCTCATAAATGGAAGTGTGCATGAAACCGCTAGGGAACAGAAGGAAGAATGGCAAAGGTGATTTTGTATGCATTTGTTGATTTATGTATCTATTTAATTTTTTTCTTTTTTCATGGCTTTCAGCATTCTCTAATAGTATATTGTATGCCTTGTTGGTGGGTTACCATCAGGCTTTTCTATAAAGTAAGTCCCATAAGGGCAGGGATTTTGCCTATGTGTTTAATAACATCACCATCCCAGACGGATGGCTAGGGCATAGGAGGTCCTCATCTCAGAAGAGTAGTTAGCACATCAAAGCTCATCAAAGATTATGGACTTTTAAGAGCTACTGTATATCTACAAAGATAGAAAAATGATGAGTTATGCTTTAGGAACTGAGCATTAGAAGCAGAAGATTAACAATATATTGTCCTGTGACTGAGAAGCTAAACAAGCGACATCGGGCATGGCAGTGCACACCTGTAATCCCAGCACTTGGGAGACTGAGGAGTATTGTGAGTTTGAGCTCAGCCTGGGTCCAATATCGGAATGCTGCTTCAAGAATCTAAAAAGTAGGGACCAGCAAGAAGATAAAGGTACTTTGTGAAGTTCCAGGACACATGTGGTAAGAAGTAAAAAAAATAACTCCCACAAGTTATCCTAAGGCTTCTACATATATACCTTGGCATGGAAGATACACACACACACACACACACAATTAAAAAGTGTAAAATCCTAAAAAAATCTTTGATTTTGCTTTTACATAGGTTATAAATGATCAAATGTTGGGGAAGTTGCTCATCTAAATAATGATAGCATCAAGAAAGTTGGAGAAGGCATGATATTGAATGAAGCTAAAGAAAGAAATTCCATCTTGGATATTACTTGTTACTTAAAAATAGAAATTTATATTACATTTGAAATTAGGTTGGTTATATTTTTGAGAAATAATGAACAGTCCTCTTAACATAAGCATTACATATAGCTGTTCTTCAGTCCCCTGGTCACTATTAAGTAGTCTAAGTTCACTGATATTAGCTCCTTCTCAGTCTTCTCAGTTTCTGCATGCTCATAAATGTTCCTTATGTACAGACTCAGTTCCTCCCCCACATCCTATCCATTTCCCCTGGATATCAAATCTTATCTATATGCAACAACTTCAAGAGTCCAACTGTCTCAGGGTTTCTATGGCTGTGAAGAGACACCATGGCCACTGCAGCACTTACAGAGGAAAACATTTAATTGGGGTTGGCCTACAGTTTCAGAAGTTTAGTCTGCTACTGTTACAGCGAGCAGCATGTAGGCATGAAGGTAGACATGGTACTGGAGTAGGAGCTGAAAGGTCTACATCTTGATTCACAGGCAGCAGAAGGAGACTGTGTACTATACTAGGCATAGTTTGAGCATGTAGGACCTCAAAGCCTGCCTCCACAGTGACACATTTACCCCTACAAGGCCACACCTAATAGTGCCACTTCCTATGGGCCAAGCATTACAACATATGAGTCTATGGAGGCCATTCCTATGCAAACCACCACACCTACCCATTCTCCATTTTCTAGCTGGAAACATGCACAGTAACTTCTCTGGTCAAATTTGTCACAAAGGTAAAATTTCTCTGAACTTTTTCTTCTATTTGCAGTCTCTTCTTTCTGTCTTCTTGATGACATTTTTTCAGTTTTCAAGGAACTGTTTGATATGTTCCTTACTGACAATATGAATTTCATCATTATGGTGTATGGATTTTATCTTCTAAAATACATTTTAGTATTTTCAGTAGATCACTTATCTCTTTCTTTACCTATTGGATACAATTTGGGTATGAAGTGTCACCCAAAGGGTCGTGTGTTGATTGAAGGCTTGGTCTTTAACTGATAGCTGTAACTACTGAGAAGTAGCTATAACTTTGGGAGCTGTGACTTCAATGAATCACTCCATTGATGGACTCGTAATTCAATAGCATTATTGTAAGGCTGGAGGAAGCAATGTACTGTGCCTTTGAAGGGTAATTTTTTCTTCGCGTGCTTCTTATTTAGAACCTGCCTCCTGACTGCCATGAAGTAAACAGTTTTCCTTCTCTGCACACTCTTTGCTACCATAGACTTTGCCTCACACAGGCCTAGTGCAGTTGAGCCAATTGAATAGGACTGAAATCTCTGTAACCATGAGCAGAAATAAGCCTTTCTTCTTTTAAGTCAACATATTAGATATTTTGTTACAGCCACAGTCTGACTAAACAGAAAGTCGTTATCATTTCTCGAAATAGCTTTTCATGTCCGCTGTCTAGCCTTGATCCTAAAATGCATTCATCAACATAGCAACCAAAATGCTCTTTTTAAAAAATTATGTTTACTTATGTGTATGTGTCAGTGTCTGTAGGTATGCTGCTGTGTGCAGGTTCCCATGGAGACCACAGGACAACATCAGATCACCTGGATCTAGAGTTACAGGCAGTTGTGTACCACTTGACATGGGTAATAGGAACTGAACTCAGGTTCTCTGGAAGAGCACCAAGAAGTCTTAACCACTGAGCCATTTTCCAGCCTCCAAATGCTCCTGTCAATCTCCTCCAAAATATTTTTCAGTAGCTTCCATCTGCATCTAGGATGAATTTAGAATTTGAAATAATATGTCGAGTACTTGATGATTTGTTCAGGGCTACTCTTCCAACTGAAACATGGAATACTCTTTATAAAAGCACCAAACCTGGACATAGTGTGAGATGCTGTGAACACAGTGCTCAGGAGGTGTGGGCAGGAAGTGAGTACTAGGTGTGCTGGGACTATTTAGCAAGTCCTAGATTAGCTTTGGCTACAGCGATGAGACCCCGCCTCAGAGAACCAAAAATGAAATAAGACACTAACCAATGTGGTTCTTCTTTTAGTTCTTTGCTTTCTGCCTGAAATCCTTGCCTCCTTCTACTGTGATTAATTTAGTTATGCTTATGATTAGTGATCAGATTTTATATTTCAGTGAAGACTTCTTGACATTTAACACCAGGTTATAACAGCTTCTCTGGAAGTATTAAGAAGTTGCCTTCATAACATTCGTAACAGTTTTTGAAGTTGGTGACTTTTAGGATTATGTAACCGTTCCCTCCCAATCTTTCATTGGGTCTGTTCTGTCCTCCTTTAGTGTGCTTTGTTCTTCATACCTAGTCTAGTTCCTGCCTACAGAAGGTGTTTGCCAAGTGTTTATCTGCCGTCCGCCTCTGTAAAAATGATTCAACTCCTGTAATTTATGGTTCTCAGGGGGGTTGTCTCATATTGTGAATATTGACTATTATTCCCATAGTGTACAAATACACAATATCAGCAAATAATTATGATTAAACATAAACTTGGTTTGCACCATCTTGACCAGGAAATACTGCTTCGCCAGCTCTTTGGAAGTCCCCACAATCTCCTCCTTTGTAACTGCTACTTCTTTTCCTTTCTATTGATTTTATCCTTGTTTTATTTATAGTTCATGAAGAATGAATTGCTCAGTACAATAGCTTAGCTTTGCCTGCTTTAACTGAACTGCTCTCATTCTTTTCTGGGTGTTCTTAGATTACATTTATTTGTATGTGGCCTTTGTGTTCATTTTATATAGTATAGTTCATTGAATGAACATCCTGTAATCTTTTAAGTCTTTCTCATGTACCTTCAATTGATAGCTAATAAAAGTACAACTTCTCAGAACATTTTGGTAAATGTGTGTGTCTGATACATTTGTGCATGATCTTCTCTGGCTTATCAATGGATGAGTTAGTTGCCTTGCTGTGTCATGGATTATGAATAATTCCAAAGTTACTAAACTTTTCTAAAAGAATTATACCATATATTAATACAATATATTAATTCTCTTAGCTGTAGTACATCAGTTCCCATTGCTCTAGTTTCTCACAAAATTTTCATATTGTAAGAATTTCTTAAATTTATTTTAAATTCTTTTACTTTTTATGTGAATTTCTCAGATTACCAAAACCATGAGCAAAATTTTCATGTTCTTTAACCATCGAATCTCTTATTTTATTTTTTATGATTTTTGTTATTCAAAACAGTTTTAAAATTTAAAAATATTTGACCATGTTTTTCCTCTCCTCTAAGTCCTTGCAGATTCTCTCCCCTCCCTACCCACCAAGCATTAAGCTCATTCTCAAAAATCAAACAAAAAGCCAATGTTAATACACACACACAAAGGAAACAAAATAAAACCACACTTAAAAAACACCAAACTTTAACAAAATAAAAACACATACCAAAAATTGTGGAGTACATGTTAGTCAACTACTCGTGAACATGAGACCTGTCCTGGCATGTTTGATATACCCAGTCTCACTCTATTGGAGAAAACAGATTTCCCTCTCCGAGACGGTATAAATGACAACTCAGTTGTTAACCTTTACTCTAGTGGCTAGGTTTTCATTCATTCATTCATGCATTCATTTTTTTCTATATTTTTCATGCATTCATTTTTAATATAAAGAATTAAATATAATAAAACAAAATTTATCACACTGAAGTTAGATAAGAAAACTGAAGAAAAGTAACGCAAAAGAAGGCACAAGAATCAGAGACCTACTTGTTTGCACACTCAGGAATCCCATTAAAACACTAAACTAGAAGCTGTAATAAACACACAAGAACCTGCTACAGACCCATGCAGGCCCAATGCATGCAGCTTCAGTCTCTGTGAATTCATTATGAGCTTTGTTCATGTTGTTTGGTGGGTCTGCTTTTCTTGGTGTCCTCCATCCCCTCTGACTCTTACACTTCCTGCCTCTTCTTCCATGAGGTTCCCTGGGCTCGGAGGGGAAAGATTTGATGGAGACCTCCCATTCAGGACTGAGCGTTCCAAGGTCTCTCACTCTCTGTGTAATGTCTGTCTTTGGGGGCGGGGGGGGTGTCTCTATATTTGTTCCATCTGCTACAACAGGAAGCTTCTCTGATGGTGGCTGAATAAGACGCTGTTTCTGTGGGTATAGCAGAATATCATGAGATGTCATTTTATCACTACATTTTTTTTTATTTTTTAAGACAAGCATTATTTTTTACTCTAGGTCCCCATTATTCAGTCTCAGGTTCTTGGTCACCCAAGAGGTATCAGGTATGGGTTTCATCTCAGACAGTGGGCCTTATGTCAAATCAGTTATTTGTTTGGTTACTCCAACACCTCCATTGCCCTAGCTTATCTTCCAGGCAGTACACCATTGTAGAGAAAGGGTTTGTGGCTGGCTTGGTGTTTACATAACTCTTTTGAGAGCATGCAGAGTATGTTCCTTCCCAAAGATGCTACAACAGAAGATGGAAGCTCTATGTCTCAACATCTCCACGTTCAGTGACTGGTGCAGGTGTTGTCTTCAGCAGTAGGACCTTGCAACAGTTTGTGGAGAGCAACCATAGTCTTGGCAACAGCCTGTGTTATTTGGGGATTCTCCGTGGGCCTCTTTGCTCAATTAGCTGTAATCCCTTCATTTGGTAACAAGAGAAGGCTAGTTGGACTCTACCTCTCTCATGTATATATTTTAGGAAGTTTTGACTATATTAGATTTCCATACTACCGTTCAAATGCCTCTTTTAATTTTGGCTTTCTATCTGTATTCCTCTCTAATGGATTTATTAGCCTATTCTCTGTTGCATTCTGGTTTTTTTCCTATTGATCTGAAGCTGTTCTTGCCATTGCTATATTCTTAGAAAAAGGGTTTTTATTACAATCAATAAACATTTATGATGTCTGAATATTACTCCTCAATGTACCATCATCTTCTTCACTCACCAATTTCAACATACACTTCTGTTCTGGTTTGCTTTCTGTTCCTCTGATGAAACACTGACCAAAATCAACTTTGGGGAGGACAGAATTGTTTTGGCTTAGTCTGTCATCAAGGGAAACCAAGGTGAAAATCAAGTAGGAACTTGAAGGAGGAAACCAACTACTATCATTCTGCTAGATAAAATGTAATAAAATGTTTCCTAATGACATATATTGCTATGCTCATAGATGATTGCATTGTTCAGTACTCAACAGAGAAGCTTCTTGCAGTAGATGGGAGCTAACACAGAGAGCCACAACTGGCGAGTGTGCAGAGACTAGGACACTGGAGGGAGTGTTCAGCTCTAAATGGGATTCTGTATCACATGCCTCCCCTCCCCTAAGGCTCAGGGATCTATGCAGAAGAGCAGGCAGAAAGCTTGTCAGAAGCAGAGATGGCAGATAACTTCAAGGACTAAGTGTTTTTGAGATACACCAGGCCATATGTGCATATGAATTCTCAGAGACTGTGGCAGCGTCCATGATAGCTATTCAAGCCAGGCAAAATTCCGGCACAGAGAAGGAGAGCACAAAGTTCCACCCTCAGCAATTGACAGCTCCTGTGAGGGAAAACCAGTTTTCTTCAATGGAGTGATACCCTGTATATCAACCACACTTCAGGGCAGGCTCCGCACTCAGGAGGATTTGTCCCTCACAAATTGGACTCTGTGATGTGTGTGTGTGTGTGTGTGTGTGTGTGTGTGTGTGTGGTTTTGGTTACACTTTAGTTTGTTTGTTTCAGAGAAAATGAAAATCAAGGTGGGGAAGGGTTTGTGGGGGGCCTGGGGTATGAAAATAATGAAAATGTATGAAATTTCAAAAGCCAAAAGCATTCTGAAAAAAACAATATGAACAATAAAGATAATTCACTTCTTGGACAAAATGAAGATCTTTTTAAGACTAACATCCTATGTTACATTGAAATCAGTTATTGCAGTTGGTTCATGATCGTATTCCTTAATAGCATTGTTTGATTTAAAATACATACATTTGTGTATCAACTGTCCCAAAGCTATATTTGCATCATTAAATTTTTATCAGTCATTTATTTTAAGATTTCATAGAATTTCTGTGTGGTATATATTGACTTGTCCTTTATTGTGTAGTGAAGTATTCTAAGTACTCAGAATAGATGGTGTATCTTTTATCCAAAACATCAATGCATGTATTTCATGTATGCGTCATACTGCTTTTCCCCAGGTTTAGTTCATCACTGCTTATGTTTTTCTCACACACACACACACACACACACACACACACAACTCATTTTCTCCTCTTCCTTGATTTATTTGCTGGCAATCAAACCCTGTGTCTTATAGTTTTTTATTTCTTTTATTTTTGAGATTCTAATATAATTATGTCATTTCTCTTGTTATCTTTCCTCCTCCAAATGCTCTAATACACCCCTCCTTGCTCTCTTTCAAGTCCATGGCCTCTTTTTATCATTAATAGTTATTTCATACACACACACACACACAAATGTGTGTGTACATATGCACATATATATTCCTAAACACATCCTTGGCACAGACTGTATGATGTTATTTTGTGTGTTTTCAGGGATGATCATTTGGTATTGGATGGGAAGTTGGTGTGCTCTTTCCTGGGGAAGACTGTTTCTACCACTCTTAGGATTCCTTGGCTGTGGTTATTGTGTAGGGGTGAGACCTCATGGGCTTTCCTCCACTCAATCTGCCATGTTTATTGTTGTTGTATGTTTAGGGAGTCATGTTGGTAAGATCTTATGTGTTTAGCATCTGACATTCATTGGAGATATAGTCTTATGGCAAACTCCCTGATCTTAGCAAGGATAAGTAGTCTACCACTGATCTCCATCTACCCCAGCACTCAGTACTTATTTTTATTTAAACAAACAAATTAATTGCTTCTTTTATTTAGTCATTTCATACTTCAGTGTAGGGGTGCTAGCATTTGAACCCTGGACATCACAAATGCTAAGTCCCTACTTTTTCAATTGAATCTGTGCTAAGTAGCATTTTTTTTCATGCTAAAGAGATGTAACTTCAGGATTCTGAGTTTAACACTTCATGTGTTGTTATCACTGCTATTGTAATGAACATCCAAGATGAGAACTGTAATATATAAAAATTTACACATGTAATATGACCATTGAGCATAATCCTCTTCCTGTTCCCAAAGATATCATAACACTATTGCCACTCTGCTGATTTGAAATCATTTTGCTGTTACTTGAGGGGTCTCTACTTTATACAGAAATTATCTTTTCTTGTCCTTTGACCTCTCCTGTGAGTTTTGTGTAGAAAACAAAAACTGCTTGCCTCCATATGAAAAGATAATCAGATTTCCCAAGGGGACAGTCTAGTCAGTGGAAAAAAAAATATATATAGTATTGAAAAATAGACAGACAGATGTACCAGAATGATGAGGTTATTTGAAAGAATGCTTGACAGGAAAACTTTAAACTTGTTGCAGACATGCTGTGTCCCCCGTGCTGGATGTCTCATATACTTTAACTTGCTTGATCCTCTGATCATACCTGTACAGAGATTAATAGCCAGTTCTTTCTACTCACATACGTTTACTAATCGTTTTCCCTTATTTATTATTTTTCCTTTTTAAATAACTTAAAAAGCTATATAGAAAAGTAATAAAATGGTGATGTGTGATTACTTTTAAATCAAAAAAGAAAAGAGCATAAGTAGGGGTAATAGTGAACTATTGAAAGAGCAGAAGAAAAGTGTATACGTAAGCAAAGATCCTACTCTACTGAATTGTCTCTTACTCTGAGTTTGCTGACAGCCAGAGCTGAAATCTGGTCAGCAGTTTCAGTAAGAGCTTTTCACTGTAGGATCTCATGCAGCTTCCTGCACGTGCTTTCTCACAGAGCTAGCACTGGAAAGACTCCGATGCCTGTGTTGTAGCAGTATCTTCTATCACCACAGTCACCACTGCCACCTGTGGACAGTGTAGAGTCTTCACAACAAAATGCCAAGAAAATGGAGGTTAAAGCCAAGGATATGACTATAGACTAATTTCAGTCTGCTTGGAAAGTACGATACAAATAGATAACAGCTTGGTGGAGTCACTTGATCCAAATTGAAATCGATAGATCAGGAAGAAGAGTGAATGATTGACTTTTTCCCCAGACCCATTATTTTGATAAGTAGAAGTCCTTTTGGTCTTCTCTATTTAGAATTGTTTGTGGAAAGTTACATGATGTGATGGAGTTGGAATGGTTATTTAAGCTTTAGAACTCAAATTTTAAATGTTACATTTGCCTGAACAAGAATAGATTCAAGTATAGTAAAGGTCATGGTAACAGTGATACGTTAATAAATTCTTTTAAAAAAGCCCTAGTTTTCATAAGGTTACCCTAGTACTTAAAGTGGGAGACTAGTGATAGTAAACTAGTGCAGTAAAGTGTAGTAAAGATGAGGAAATGCAAAGTTAAAATACTTTATATGTGAGAGAGACTAGATAGTAAAATATTCTTAAGCTATAAGATAGATATGTTAAATTGATTCAGAGGAGAAAGGAAAGAATAGCAATTGTCTTCCCACACACTGTACTAAAAAGTGTCTAAGAGCCTTCTAGTTCCAAGTTTGAAAATTCCTTGCTTGCTATAAAGATTAAAAACACGAATCACAAGTGGCAGAATTAATAGGTTATTTTCAGTTTTTTATTAAAGTAGAAAAATTCAGATGTTAGGTAAGAACAGAAGTGCCACCATTCCTTAAGTTTTTTGTGATGGCAATTAAATGGTTTTAGCATTCAGCCCTCCTCACTGAGAATAGTTTTTATGATGGGGTATTTTGTGTTCATGTTTAGTTTGCAGAAGTTGCTTTTATTTGATGTGTAAAATATAAATCTAGAGAAGGTGCTGGGTTTTGTTTGTTTTTTGTTTTTTTAATTAATATTAATATTATTATTATTATTATTA
>LOEQ01000254.1:20242-35737 GCA_001685075.1 Bramus lutescens | reverse complement strand
ATTGACATTTTAGAGAAGCTGGAAATCCAGTTCGGTTAGGTGAGCACAAGAATATAGGAAATATGCACTGTCTTATGAAATGTTTATTTGAGTAGCACTGCAATAGTCTCAGTATTTTTAGTAGGTAGACACACTGTCTTAATCTCTTTTAAAAATAAAATAATCTAATGAACTTCATGGTACAGAAGTCACTAAAGAACAGTTTGGGTCAAGTGATCAAGTTAGAAACTGTACTAGAATAGATTTACAGTTGATTTACAGTTGTGTTTCAAAGAAGTCAGGCAACTCTTTGGATAACTGCTGAAAAGTAACGAATCTGAACCCAATTTATGCTTTTATATGGACTCAGCACATCGAAGCTATAAAGGCAAGTCAGTTGATTGTGATTGGTTGAGTTTATCCCTAGATTTATGTAAGTTGTACATAAAATGGAAACTCCATTGGCACTGGTCTGCATTTATTGTGATGGCAGATCAGTACCTGCGCTGTTTGACCCTGTCCTAGACAAACTCAGGGTACTTAGGACTCTATCTAACAAGCTTCTTACTTGTGGAAAATAGGCTGTTCCTAAACAAACATGTCTTACCAGGAACTTAGATTGCTGAAATAGTAAGTAATGATGCCAGAACCAATGAAAAGGTAAGGAGCTAGGTTGAAATGTCACAACCCAGGTGAACTTATCTATCAGAGTGTACAGGGTGAATTAGTAGAAACAAATACTGTATTGCTAATGGGGACAGTTCTATATTGTGAAGGTTTCTATCTCCATTACATTAATGTTTTACTTTAATACAGTTTCTCAGAATCACAGGTATGTACTGAGTATTTATAGATGTGGTTTTGTCTGTTTGTGTATAAGGTGACCTAATAAAAATAATATTAAAATTTATCTAGAAGAATAATTCTATGAGCACACCCCCAAAAATGTAAGACATAAGAATGAGATTGACTTCTCTCAGCCAAACATTACAATACATGTGTTACTGGTGCCAAAATCACCAATCAGATGAGTTGTACATAATATTTCAGAAGAAACCAAATTATATGTAAAAATTTAGTATACAGTAAAAGATTGTGATTTGTTACTATTTTTCTTACTCATATGTTTATATCACATAATTTCATTTTTTCTGTATCTGCTTTTCTATTAGAATCCTACTCCTAATTTATTACATAGTTTTAATTAGCATAATTTTTCAGCTACATAATATTTGTCCAGAAAGGATACCATTAGTCACTTGCCTACTGCTGAATATTTATATTATTTTTCTATTAAAATAATGTTCACTGAATATCTCAGTGCATATTTTTTCATTTTAAACTTATTTTTATTATTTGAAATTATGATATGAGAGTATGAACTATTTTTAGTACTTGAGATATACTTCTGTATTTCTCTTTGTAAATATCCAGATAGGGAAAAGCGTTTGACATCAGCTCTCATTTGGAACATTATATTTCAAGTCTCCTCCCTCCCCACCAGAGCAATAACATTGTTTATTCCACTTTACTCTCGGAGAAAGTTTCACTTTCAGGATTGCATATAGATAAGCCTAGTAAGCCTTCAGCAAAATTTAGCCTACCGAGTCCTTGGAAATACTCCCATTATATACAATTTGTAAGTGATAGTACAGACCATAAAAAATAGTGGAAAATAAACCAATTTCATCTTTGTCCTTAATTAAAGAAACAGGAGTTTTCTGGGGCCAGACAGCCTAGCTTTACACTCTAACCATATCTAATAATTCTGAGACTACAAGCAATTGTTAAACCTTTCTGTGCCTCAGTTTCTTTCATTATAAAACAAGAAAGCATTGACACAGATTAAAGGTTCAGTATGAAAGTAGATTGTGAATTGGTACAAAGCATGTATTGTATCCTTGTAGTCTGCTGCCTTCCTGTATGACAAAGGATAGAAAACAAAAGCCTGCACATCATAGAATCCTTTCTTTCTAACATCGTGGGTATGAAGTACATCTTGCCAATTTGGTACACTCCCAAAGAAATTTTTTGACATGTTTTGAAAGTGGAAAGTAGAGGTTATTTACCTGCTGGTCCAGCTGTTGCTGCTGGAAGAACATCTGTGGAATCCTGCGGCATTCCAATATCTAGTCACTAGTATTATACAGATTGAGGATAGGTGCCCTGATGTCTTCTAGATTATTAATTGTAGGCAAAATGGCATTGCAAAATATCAGTGCAAAAGGCAGCCTTATGATTTCTTATAATCCCTCCTATGGACTAAGCAAGCTAGTTCAGCAGTACTGATTGTCATTCTTGTAGGCCTGTCCCAGAGGCCATGACTTCAGCCTTCTGCCAACTCTATAAACATTGTGATCCATTTTTATTTAAATATCTAGCATTTTTCATGCTTCATGCTGTAACGTTTGTGATAATGGCAGCAGCAATGATAACTACAGTACTTAGAGTTAATGCATTGTCTTTTCCATCATTTCTAGTGTATCACAATACTTTTCTCCCCAGAATCCCAGGCAAGCAGAAGAGTCCTCAATACAGTTTAAGACAATTGCTACTGTTAAACAAACTGACTTGCAAGTTGTTGCTTAGAATTTCTTTCTTTTTGCTATGTTACGGTAAATTTAATATATGTTATTGGTGTTGATGGCACTTAGAGAAAAAGGAAAGCTGCCCTTCATTCAAGTCAGAATGAAGTCAATTGAACCATCTAGGAACAAGGACATTTCTACTTAAGTTTCACATATATTTTTCAAGCTTCTGGTTATCCATTGCTAGTCACTAGGGAAATGTAATAATAAATAAGATGTATTCCATATCCTCAGAAAGCTTACACTGGGAAGGCAGACTACAAAGAGCTGGTGTTCTGGACTATCCCCCGAACACATTGAGATTGGCCCTTGCTCCATTGTCCTCTCACCATCTACCACAGTGCCTGACTTATTTTGTGTACTTTATTGAGTTGTTGTTGTTGTTTTAATAATTACGGTTAGAATAGCACATCAAGAACGAACAGATGTTTAATCTGGGAAAGTTAGGAAATTCCTTTGGTGGTATCAAAAACTGGTTCCATGATCAACTAAGTTTTGGAATCATCACACTGTGTCTTTCTAGAAAGACATACCAGATATTGGCATGATGATCTCTGCAGCAAAGAAATTGGTTAATTTTGTTGAACTCAGTGTTTTCCAGGTGTCTTTGAACACAACACTTTTACACCTCATTGCATAAAACAGTTTGGGAACATGCTGATTCAGTTTTTTCCTGAAGGTAATTTCTTATAATTGTTTTGAATGCTGAAGTACTTCAGCTTTGGTAATGTAATTTAGAATTTTAGTGTCATCATTTTGGTATTCTAAATAAATGCTTAAATAAATTACAGCTGCACACAAAAATGATGACCAGCAAGACACTTTCAATATCAAAAATTAATAGTCAATGTAATTTCTCTAATCTAAACAATACAAAGGACATTTTAAAGAATAAAACCTTTGGAAGAACTAGGATCTCTTTAACTTAAAAGAAGATAGGTTTTTAGTGGAAATGAGTTATGTAGAAAGGCTGTTTTTAACTTAGTTATTTTAGTATTTTCTTATTAATACTAAAATTTTCTGTTAACTTTCCCATCATAAACCTCTTATAAAGTAAAGCATTGGGGTTGCAAGAAAAACATGATGGTTATGAAAATTTCAAGTCGAGATTTTTCTTTGTAATTTAACTCAGTATTAAATCCTTTTGTGTCAATTCATTTTGTGGTATTTTCTTAAAAAGATAATCTTATTAAATAAATATTTAAATATGATTGTGAATTTTAAATACATCTTTAGGGAAAATCCTGGTCATCCTGAATGTATGAACGGCTTTTTCAAAAGTAACTTGTGTGAATTTTCTTTATCCATTTCCTTGTATTTTTTTGTATTTTTTAATTCAATAAATTGTTTCACTTGATAAATGTATCTTAGGTGACTAAAAATAGCATCACAAAACATGTTCGTTATATTCTTAATTGTTTTGACCATAGAATTAATTTTAAAGTCAAAGGGGGTATTGCTTTTTCATCATTTCCAGTTCAGAATATTCAGCATGTCACAGATGTTCATGAATAATGTCCATTTAAAACTGTTGGCAAAGAGTGCTGGTGAGTTGGCTAGATGAATTAAATGTTGGGGGGATCTGACAGGCAGCACGCTGCTTTGTGATCATTCCAAAGTTCTAATAATCTCCCTCACCTTCTCTGCCTGCCACTAATGAAAGAGAATAGGTGATTGCACCTCCGGCTATGTTCTGCGCCTAATGACTCCTCCAAAGGCAGATTTATGAAGAAAAAATTAACTTTGAATGAGGATTGAATTGGCCCTGACAGTCTGATAGACTGTGACACAAATTCTGTGGCAAAACAGACGTAGCCCTAATTGATTATCAATATTTTAAGCAAAGTGATGAAAATAAGCATTAAGTGATGAGAAAGGCAGTCTTAATACAGGAGGCAGTAACCAGGACATAAGAGAGTCTTTGGGGAGTGTCGTCCTGATTGCTATTACTGAATATTATCTGTCAATTTTTACCTATGCTTCCCAGTAGCCATTGTCCCTCTTTGGTATACTTTACCCCTTAAAATCTATGACCAGAATGCTAATCTTTCTAATAACACTGACGAAGCTATCTGCAGTCTCCTACTCTAGAGTAGTTTATTTAATATTTAGCTCATTTTGGATTAAGATTGGATTTCATAGACTTGAAGACAAACTGGGGACTTTTGGAAATTATAGATGATCAGTTTCTTTCATATACTTTTCTAAATTTATTTTTTCTAGCCATAAAATAGATGCTAGCCAAAATAATAGATATCAAATATTTCATAACATGAGGCATGATTTTACAGGACTTGATAACATTGGCTTCATCTTTGCTCTTATGAAAAATTTAAAATATTTTCTAGAATTTATATGTTAATTATATATTATAATATATGAAGAAGGCACAAGAAGATTGTATATACATTGTAGTTACTTACAAACTATATTTTGAAATTTAATAGCAAAAATATTAAGTGTAAATATTAAGTGTCCATATAGTGTTTCATGAATTAATTTATTCACTTTGGAAAGTTGTAAGCCTTGAGAGTTATAGGTTGTACTCATTCCTTTATACTAAAAGCATAAAGAAATATTATTAAAATTCTGAATCACACTTGGTGACTCACACCTGTTGTCCCTTTGCTCAGGAGGCAGAAACGGGAGACTCAGGCCATGTACAAGTCAAGCCTGGCTTATGTAGCAAGCTCCAGGCCAACCAGGACCACGTAGCAAGACCTTGTCTCAAAGTCCTTGAAGTAATAGCTAACACTGCATCTCTCAGCCTTTTTCAGTTTTGACATCCAAAAAGGCTGTAGTTGGTTGTACACTAAGTTAAAGTGAGGAGGCTGCTTGCAGCCAGAGACTCCCATCCTCAAATACCACCTCGATCCCTGACTTGTTATTGGGAGAGCTGACGGGAAGATTTGAACATACCTGAATCTGCAGCCTTTAACTCTCATAGTATAGAGCATCGCATTTATAAACGGTATTCTGCAGTCTAAATAATATAGTCAAACATTAAATATTAAGTGTTAGATTACTCTTGTATCCAATAAGAAAACACAGTATATCTCTAGACATGGCTTATGCTAGATGAATTATCTTTTCCAAATTTGATGTTAGGTCACATCTTTGCTCAGACTTTTAAGATTTTACTGTTCACTCTGAACCCACCAAAACCTAACATTCATTTAAACTTTGTTCTCTAAAAAATAAATATTTCCTTGACTGAACATATTACCACTCTTTCATAGAGAATTTAGAATGATTGACTTTTCTGATATCAAAGATCTTAAAACCAGCAAGATCTTACTCTCAGTTAACTTTTAGGAAACTACAGCTTGGATGTGCTTTATTGCTATAGTGGAAATCGAACCCAGTGTTTCTACTTCCTAGACCATTTCTTTCAACCTGTTTGCTGTGATGGCTGAAAATTTTAGTATAGCAACTTTGGAAATATGAAGCCTTTTAAAATTTGCATATAATGCTTTCACAGCATTAAGAAATAATTCTAGCAATGTCCACTTGTTAGCTGTTAGTGTTTTAATACAATGAGATCCATTTTATTCATTGTACATCATCTTCCCTAAAATTCTGACAGTTAATTTCAGTGTTTAGCATAATCTGAATAAAATAGAAAGCATCAATTGTAATAGTTTGTTTTAAAATGTTTTATTATTATAAATTAATTATGTCTCAGTGTAAGCAGAGTAAATATTCTAGCTTATATAAATACTTAAAACTACCAGTACTGGGTACTTGGTCCACTGTCATCCAGGTTGCTAACATTCCAACAGACATCAGGAAAGGAAAGATAAATTATTCTTGTTGCGCCATCTAGTGAAACTTAGATGCTTTAATTTACCACTAAATCTAACCTGCAGCAGACTCTTACCTCCTACTCATTTTGCCCCCCCAAAAGAGACAATTTAAAGATCTGAGCCCACAAATACTGACTTATTCATCAAGTTTTGACATAAAAATTTTCAACATTAAAATATTATTAGTAAAACTATAAATACTTCTATTCACTTAATTTTCAAAGGCATTGACTTAAATGAAAGACAATAAAAGGATGAAGTTTTAATATTATGTTCTTCCAGTTGTATATCTAAAATTTTATAAAATGATGACATATATATTCTGGAAAATCATTTAATATATTTTCAAGAGATGGTATGAAATCAGACTGAAGACTTTATACAAAGTATTTTAAATATCTCAAACTAATTTATTGAGCCTTTTATTATAAAAATAAGATATTGTTTTCATTTGGCAAGCTTGTCTTTTATCATGAATCAAGTATATTTTCAAAATAATTTGTGCTACATAAAAGCACAGTGCTGTTATGTAGAAATTCAAAATCCAACTGATTTATAGTTTGGCATAATCTTGTAATTGAAAGTTAAGTACAGCTATACAAGCTTCATATTTTTAATATGAGTATGTATAAGCAGAATAAAGTATATATTTAACATGATTTTCCAAGATAGTCTCAGATTATCCTTTTTGTCCTAGTGTTCTGAATTCAGAATTTAGTTAACATGAACAGAATTAAACATTCCATTTATTATCATTCTCCATGGCCATCTATTTAGTTCAATAAACTTTCATTAAAGAGCAAATGAACCACGTCTGATACTATACTAAAATCAGGAAGATACCTGACTACAAGAAGTTATCAGTAGGGTGGGAATAAAAACGTATTCAATTGATATTAGAGAAATAATCTGAGGCTTAATGAAAGAGTTGCATTGACTCCAATGATAGAGAAAAGCATGTGTAGGCTACTAGAACCACAAAATCATAGAGTATTATGACTATACATATAATAACTATGGAACCTAGAGCTAAATGTGTAATTCTTACAGGGACTTAAAAGAAAAGTGTGTGTGTATTGTGTGTGTGTGTACCGTTAAAAAAAAGATATTGTCTGGTGCTCTACATATCTATACACATACAGGGACACACACAAAATTTTTATAGTTGTCTCCAAGCCTTCCTTTAGTTAGAGTGTGCCTGCTTTGCAGTCTGTAATATTTCCTAGAGATATCAGAGAAACCACATGAAATATGCATTATATATACATTGCTTCTTAAAATAAACAAAAACTTGGTTATGAGGAACAATCAATACTAAAAAGCGTGTTATTGGGTTTTAAAGTGTATAGATTATATTGTAAACAGTACACGAGACATGTATTTTTCTACGAGTAATTACTTATCTAAATGTTAGCATCTGTAAAATATGTAGATAATATAGATCTTATGTAAAAATGATATGTGGCTTTTATATTACATTTATTATGAGCTTTGTTTTGTTCTGAGTATGTGGCATAAACTATGTTATTTAATTCATTCAGCAGCTCTGAAGCTTAAGATGAACTTACTGTATTTTCAGGTAATTATGACAGAGAGGAAGAGATTGGTTACTCTTCTAACAGCTAGTTATAGGAAGAGCCAGTGTCCAAGTGAACTTAACCGGCTTACAGAGTCTCTCTACTATAGTGCCTCTAAGTATCGCATAATAGCCCAACTGTGATCATTTTGTTAATAAGTAATGTGATCAATGTCATATTCTAAGAGTTATTTTTCTCTGTGTGTTTCTCTGTCTAGCTGTGTGTGTGTGTGTGTGTGTGTGTGTATGCTTGTGCACATGTGTGTTCTGTCCATCTGCTTCCATGTCTGAAAACCTTACGATAGAGATCTGATATAAATATTATTCTACCAAATTACCAGGGAAGTGTCTTATATGTTACCAAAACTAGTATAAATAACTACTGTTCTGCTATTTTGAAGCTATGCATTTTTTTCAACTATTACAGTTCATTTCTTGTTTTGAAAATTGAAAATTGTTTTATAAGGATTGATGAAGGGCTATTCATTTTACTGGACTATGTTTTGAGGGTGCAAAAGCAAGTAATAAAAAACATTAGGTAATTTACATTGTGATATGATGAGCTTCAAATCAGATGCTGTAACAGCAACAGACTCTGCCATGAATTAGGAAGTAAAGTCTCTTAAACTTAAGCTGCAGAAAGGCACAGAACTGTGAAGAAGCGTGGTGGTGTATGTACTAAAGTACATTTTTGGTGTTTGAGGTGTAAATAGTCTGGGATAGCGAATTAGACAACTGGCCGAAGTTGGCAGGAAGCACCAAGTGAAATCTCTCACAGGTTTTCTGAAGAAAATGAGGTTTTCTGGCCATAGTTAGAGAATTACTTTTGTGGGAGGATAGGGGATGGTTTCTTTACTGGGCCTACAATGAGAATGTAAAACTGTTCCAGGCCCATACCTTGAGAAGAATCATCTAAATTAACCAAGTGTCTTAAGACCAGGAGGGTGAAGCGGCACAGCAGGCCGACAAATAAGTTCTGTGCAGCCGGGTTTCGGCAGCAGAGTGCTCACCTAGACGCCCTGAACTTGATCAACAACAACACCCCTCCCAGAAATCAGTACTAAATGTTTTCCTCAGTAAGCAGTCTCAGTGACTCTCTCAGCTCTGTGCTCATCTTTATGAACTTCTTGGCACATTCATTGAGTCCTCCTGTGTGTGCTGTTGAACAGTAGGCTGTTTGCAGGTGATGAGGGCTGAGTGAGGGCCACAGCTGCTAAAACTGATTTTGAAGTTTCATATTGTCTTGGCAGAATAAAAAGAAAAAGGTCCCTGTCATCTCCCTCTGGTAGTTTTTTGCCTTTTGTTTTCTTAACATGTCCTACAAGGAGAAAAGTTGAAAGTACCACCCAGGTTGCAGTTGGGATGACTCCTACACTTTAGATTTACTTAATAAGATGTGCTTAATTGACACAAAATGTGGCTTTTGAATTTTAATTTGTCATCCCAAGGAAGGGAGGGAGGGAGAGGGAGGGGGAACGAAAGAGAGTTTTCAGGGCCTGGAGAGATGGCTAAGTGATTTGGAGAACTTTTTGCTCTTTCAGAGAATTCCAGCATACACGTACACGGTGGCTAGCATTTGTCTATAACTCCAGTTCCAGCAGATATAATGCCCTCTTCTGACCTTTGTGGGCACCAGGCACATACACGGTGCACAGACATACAGGCTAGCAAATACTCGTATGCATAAAATGAAATAAATATAAAAATACTTTCCATGTGCAGATTATTTTAATTTGGTTTATTCCAATAAAGTGCTAACCTCCTTCTTCAGTACTTACTGGATGTATTTGATTTGTGTCTAATTTTTAAATCTCTTCATAATTCAAGTTAATCTTCTATTATGCCGTAACAAATAACCTCATATTCAACAAGTGGTGTATAAGATTCTCATGCATAACACTGCCTAGGTACCCTGGGGCAGTCTACAACAGTCAGAGCTCATCAGTTTGGTCTCAGTCAGTCCTTGTGAAAAATATGCTGGAGCCAGAATATCAGCCACCATATCACATGACTCCAACTGGGAGACGGTACTTCCTTCTACAGTACTCTGGCCAGCTCCTAGTCAATCCTAGTAGATCAGCAACATCAACAGCAGCTGTGGAGTAGCTTAAAATACAGAATTTCATGATGCAGAAATGAAATAGACTAATATAACTTGTATGTATCTGATAATATTTGCTTAAAGCATATGGGATAAATATTGATAGAATGCTAGCAGACTGTGGTTCCTGTTACTCTGATGGGAGATATAATAAAGCAGCAAAAATTAGTGACTTTGTTCCCATGAGCACTACAGGATTAAAGCTCAAGATTAAAGAATACACATTGTTTTCAAATACAAATTAACCATTGAAAAAAATTTGTGCTAGAGCAGGGTGGTGGTGTTGCACACCTTTAATCCCATCACTTGGGAGACAGGCAGGTGGATCTGTCTGAGTTCAGAGCAAGTTTCAGAACAGGCTGCAAAGCTACATAGAGAGAAACCCTGTCTTGAAAAACTATTTAGTGCTAGAAATGTAGCTTCATGCTAGACATTTTATCGAGCGTTCTCAAAGGCCCTGGATTGTATCCCTAGCATGATAAAGAAACACTTACAAAATTAACCTTGTATTAGCTAATAATCCAAATCCCTATACATCAGAATTACCATATACACTAATTCTCTCAGAATAAATTAAATTGGGCTTCAGAATAAACAACACAAGATAATGTTGTTTTTCTTTTTTTCTGAACAAATTTTAAGCCATCCTTCTAAGTATCTCTTGAGTTTTCAAATGTACACAAATCCTACTGAGATAAAATATATTTTAAATTCTGTGTTTATAAATTCAATTTTGTAGACATGGTCCACAAAGATATCATTCTATGTCTGCATATACTTGGGAAGCTGATATAGGCATATCATTTTAGGTCATTTGAACAACCAAAGATTCTTGTCTCCAGTTAATTAATTGATTAATTTGAAATAAAGAAAAAAATCTTATCTACCTTGGGCCAGGGTTCTGTGCCTGGACAGGATGACCATGTGATGCTCATAGCTGAAGTAGGATATCTACTGCCCTAAATTTAGTCAACAAATGAAGCCCACTTAAAACTTCAACTAAGAAACTAGAGGGTGTGAAAATAGCCTGGTTAGTGCTGAGATGGAGAAACAAAAGTGGTGTGCTTTACTACAGAAGTGATGGCTTGTGCATCTAGTTGGGAGGACATCCTCACTGCCACAGCCCAAAACAGTTACCACTGTGATCCTCATTTTATTGTTCTCCTGAATCTGTTGTTACATTATGATTTTATAAAGTAATTTCCTCGTTTGAACTCCATAACATAGTGTTGAAATAAAAGAGAAACTTTGAAAGAGTAATCTTTCCATTTTCCAATTAGGGATTTCTCCTGTTTGATGTATTTATCTATAAAATATGTAGATTTAAATATCTTTTATCATTAAAACAACTTAATGGATGCTAAAAGCCTGTGTGCTTTTATATATAGTGTTTTTTTAATGAAGTACATTTTCTTGCTGCCAAAAAAGTTGCCTATAATAGAAATGCTTTTAAATTTGCTTATATATTTCTTATTTATTGTCAACATAAAAATGTTCTCGGTTAATTCTGTCCATGATCAACAACTTGTTTGTATTCAATTCTGTTTGGGACTGAATTTAATTGCCTCAGTCATGACCCATTTTTTTCAGAAATACAAACCTTTCATTCCTTGTTTCTGTTATCATAAATTACTACTGTTGTTTTTAATTCAGCTATCATATGAAAGAATGGAACATGCCTCTTCAAAATAAACCAGTTAAGATTATGTGTTGATCCACTTTACTATTCACCCTGGAGATTTAGCAAACTCATTCCCCATTGTGTGTCTAGTTCTCCCACACCTACAGGAGTAGGGATCAGATCATTCCCAAACCAGCTCTCACCTCCAGCATACTAGTATGTTTCTGTCACCTAACAAGATTGTATTCTTTGTTCGTTTGTTTTTGTAGTGTTCTTGATGATAACAGAGTCATTTCATGTGGTACAGTCAGGATACAATTCTTCTATCAAAGTGTCATGTATAAAATATGGTGTATAAAATGTGCATTAAAACATACTTTTAGTAAGGTTAAATTAGAGCAGACCAGAGCTCTGCTGGGAAAAATCTATGGCCTTGGCAGTGGAGACCTGTAATCGCTCAGAAGTATTAGCATTTTTTGAAATAGATATGTGTGTTACAGCACTGAAATAAGCCATTGTTCTGACTTAAAAGATGAATTTCTCAAGTTAAGGCAACAAAAATTGTGGCATACTCTTAAATACTGAACATTGACTATTTCTATAAAAAGTCATCTTTAAATACTGATCAGTAGCATAGCCTTTCACTACAGATTTCTTCCTTTCGTATCTATTTTTGGATTCCATTTATCTGTGATCAAGTTGACCTCATAATTAAACTTTACCAACAAGTAAATGAAAACAAATTAGATTTGTCATTTCTATGAAGTTTTTAAAAGTCACTGTAATAAAAATAGCAGCATACATACTTTTGATGACTAATTCACTCATTGATTAAGTAGAAAACCTTAAGGAAATTATTACCATCTCAGAAATTTGTTGAGGATTATACAAAAGCTCACTGTATCTGAAGTTCCTTAGGACTCACTGGCACTTAGCAGGCCTGCCTGTGTTTCTGTTTCCTTTTGGATATTGAAGCTATAAAAAAAATAAATAAATTATATAATTTTTCAAAGAAGCAACCTTTTTGGTGATAGGAAAACATAAAGTTTAAGAAAATATATGTCGCATAACTGTTGTTGTAACAACTGACTGACAGGATGGCTCAGCAGCCTGAAGGCCCAAGTGCTGGCCCAGAGCCCAGGAAAGGTGGGAGAGAACCAGCTCCGAGTTGCCCTGTGACAGCCACGGGTGCCGCTGTGACAGCGCCATGCACACCTTCCGTGCGTAGACAGAAAATAACAAAAACATTTTTGAAGTGTATTAAAAGATTTTTTCTTATTCTTTATTTCTAAACATGTCGTTAATTGTTGTTTCTGTGCTTTATTCCTCATTTATAATGACAGCTGCTTACCTGTAGTTACTTACCTTTTAAACATGGGTTGATAGGGTGCTGGAGTTACTAAAAAGAAGAATCATTAGAAATCTCTCCTTAGGATCTGGGATAAGATTATTTTCAAAGCTAGTAATTGCATGGCTCCAATTCCAGTTTTCTAAAATACTGAAACATTTTTCATGGAGTGGGGTTGTTCTGGTGGCCAACTGACTCTAGACCAATGGCAAAGGGGATGGATTTCCAAATGCAAAGAGACACGGATGATGAAGCTGTTCTCAGTCTCCTTACCGGCCTCTGCACATACATACATACATACATACATACATACATACATACATACATACATACATACATACATAATAAAATCTAAAACTACCTTTTCCAAGATATCACAGTAGTAGATACATATCGTCATTATTAAATTGTTTTCAATTTCTTAACTTGTTTGTATATTTTAGTAGATGACAGTTACTATGGTTAAACTTTTTTTTATTTTCTCAAATAGAAGCTTTGTACAAAAGAGTCATAAAAAGGATAGATAAATGGTCGGGAAGCTATAGGACATCACACAGTTGAAAAAATAAGACAGTATCATCTATCAACATGAATATCTTAACTAGTAGCTGGTTTGTTTTTATGCCGTCCTTGAAACTGGAGTACTCGTGGATTCCAGCAGATGCACTCGGGAGAGAAACTCCCGTCCTGTGCAGCAGTGCAGATACACAGCCCTCAGGTGCAGAAGCCAAGCACACCTGTGGGCTTCCTAGGTCACACGGAACAAGTACGTGGATGTCTGTTTCTAATGAGTGGCAGAAAATTCTCCTAAAAAAGATAGAGGGAAAGAGGTACCTGCAGCCAGTCTTTATGGTCTTTAAAACCTACTTCAGGTTATAAGAAGTAAAAAGCAATCCAAAAAACTGTGACACAGGATAAAATAGTAAAAAGAAAAGGCTCTTCTTAGGAAACATTTCGAAGTACACAGAAGGGAATTTGCCATGAAAACAAACATCTCCAATCAGGGAACGTTATTAACGTTGCACTCATTTATGTTTCCACAGTGGTGCTTTGAAGAAACAGAAAGTAATAATAATTCTGTAGTTCATTTTTATCATATCACCAAAATTCACAGTTTTGAACATTTTTTGTTGTTTAGCAAATTCATTCAATATTTTCTTTTCTGAACTTGGAGGGAGCTGGTATTCCAACCATCATTTTAAACATGCAAAGCTAGTAACTCTGTACATTGTGAAAACCGTAATGGATTTGGCATAGCTAGTGAAATTTAGGCTATCTGCAGATACTTCTGAGTTTCTCCTTCGATGCACAGACACCCTGTCAGGACAGAGGTGATTGCAGTCACCTGCCTTAACCCTTAATGTGAAACTTGACAGGAAACGGACAGCTGAGTGTGCCCCATTTCTGCCTTTGCCATTATCTCTTTCATAAGCAGATAGTGGGCAAACTAGTGCCTGCACTTGGCATTTGCTTACATACAGCCCCCGACAGCGAAGGTACTTTAAGAGATAGGAATTATTGAAGCACAACAAACTGCTTCAGAACTGTACTGAATAGAGTAGTGACTGATCCTTTAGCGTTAGATGAGACATGCCCTTCTGGAAAGTGAGGAAGAACATCTCAAAGACTGAGGATTTTTTTTTCACCAGACACAAATATTCACAGGAGTTAGCAATACCTGTAAGGAGAAACTGTAGGTATGGTTTATAATGCCATCATCAGTGTGTGAAATGAATAAGCTTGTGCTAATTGTTCTCACAAAGGAAACTGCCCCGGGTCTCTCTCTCTCTCTCTCTCTCTCTCTCTCTGTATGTGTGTGTAAGTAAAACATACTTAGATAAAAGCTTCTCCATAATCAGTAGCATGCAAAAGCAATTAATTGTTGTCTAATTTTGTTTGCTGTTTGCTTCCAGTGCTTCGAGACTAGTAAATTGGTAGGAAGTCATGTGTAAAGAACATTAAGCTGGAATTTACAGGTTCTGTCTGTATTTTGATCACTCTGACCTTAGACAAATTATTTTCTTGGGCCTATTTGTTCAATAAATATCATTTGTGCAAATGATAACTGGTGTGGAAAATATTCAGACTTAGAATTCCTTGGGAATGACAGCTGTTAGTTTATGTCTGTCTCTTACATTGATGTTTTAAAATACACAACAGCATTTAAACTGAATAAACATGAGCCATTCATATTAGATGCACTAGGAAAGAATTAAATATCGAGAAATTTTCTCAAATGTATTTTGAAGACTAATCAAGCTGTGCTGGCTAGTTTTATGTCAACTTGACACTGCATGTAGTCATCTGAGAGGAGGGAACCTCAGTTGAGAAAATGCGTCTGTAAGATCAGGCTGTAGGCTATTTTGTTAATTAGTGATTGATAAAAGAGGGCCCAGCCCACTGTAGGTACTGCCACCACTTGCACCTAGGGTGCTAGTGGTCCTGGATTCTATGAGAACAGGCTGACCAAGCCGTG
>LOEQ01000254.1:5962-20205 GCA_001685075.1 Bramus lutescens | reverse complement strand
CCATGGCCTCTGCATCAGCTCCTGCCTTCAGGTTCCTGCCATTTGAGTTCCCTCCTGACTTCCTTCAATAGTGAACTGTAATGTTGAAGTGTAATCAGCTTGCTTTTGGCCATGGTGCTTTATTGCAGCAATAGAAACCCTAATTAAAACATCTGTAAAATCTAAACATATGTCAAAGGATGGCATAGATGGTTCTGAGTTTCTGTGATGTTGTACTTACACATTGCCTTAACGTGTTATTCTGTCTTTAAATGTTTTTCTGCGGCAGTTATCTGTGAAATCCCCTAGGGTCTTAGTCATGTGGTAGAACATAGAAAGCATTAGGAATTAATGAACTGAAAGAAGGAAAAGTATAAATTTACTAGATGTTTTTATATTTAGTTCATTAGAAAATATGTTATTTGCAAAATATATTAGTGCTTTGCAAAATGTGTTCAATATCTTGAGAGTGTATTATTTTTTACTATGTGAATAGAACCTTAGACTCAATATGTATATCTAAATGCAGGTGATATAATAAAATTGAAAGGCAACATTGGGCTGGAGAGAAAGATGCCCCGCCCTCCACATTCTAGCTAAGCAGGGAAGGTAGTACTCTTCCATGCCTGGCTCTTGTTCTCATTCTTTGAGTTGGCCTATTTATCCATATACTTTGTTTTCTTTATTAATTTGGCTCATACAACTTATTTTATTCCAGAGATATTTCTTCATCAATACTTTCTAATTATAAGTGAATTTAGAGTGTGTCATATTGCACTGTAAATTATTTATCCCCTTCCAAATTTAAATTGTTCACTTCCTATTGTTTTTCTTTGCAAAGAAGCATATGACCTTTGTCCACATAGTATGTATCCATATTTCTATAGGACCATGTTCTCTAGGCTTGTTGTAGCAATGCCATGCGTGCGTTCAGTTTTGTCTCAGGAGACAAAGAACCCCCTAAAACCTGTGGCACCAGTTTACAATCTGTGCCAGCCAAGGAAAGATTGTGTTTGCTCTACCATTAATTTTGTATTTTAGTCTTTTTTTATTTTTAAAGATTACTTTATGTGTATGAATGTTTGCCCATATGTCTGTATGTGTGCCTCTTGTGTACTGAGTGCATGCACAGCCCAAAAGAGGACACCAGATTTTTTGGATCTGGAGTTGCAGTTATGAGCTGCTATTTGGGTGTTAGGAAACAAACCTTGCTCTTCTGGTAAAGCTACAGTTGCTCTTAAACAGTGAGCCATCTCTCCAGCCCATGGTCTTATTTTTTTAATATATTAAGAAAATGTAATATTATTTTGATTGCATTTCATTGGGTATTAGTAACCTCAAGCACATTTTTAAATTAAACTTACTCTTTGACAGCTTCATACTTGTATATAGTATATTGATTGCTTTCACCCATCACCCTCTTATTTCCTCCCACCCTTATGAGCCTCTCCGCACCCCAAGTGCCTTTCTCTTATTCATGTCTTTTTGTTTCATTTTGTGACTCACTGTGATAAGCAGTCACAAGCCCTGTACCAAGTACAGTGAGCTCACATTTTTTTATTCTGCATTTTGCCCATTTGTGTTCCTTAAAAGTCTTGAGTTTTAACATAAAAAAATCTAACTTGGAACCATTTTAAATGAAACTTTATTTTTCTAAATTTTTCTGGTTCTCAATCACTGTTTTGCTTTTTGTTTTTGTTTTTTTTTTTGTCAAAATTATTGGTTTTCTCTAGAATCTCCAGTATAGACCTGCATGTTGTATCTATGTGGTGTGCTTATGTCCCGTGTGCTGGCTGTTAAACAGACATCGGTATCTCTAGTTATGTCATTTAACTTCTTGTTGTTGTTGTTGGTGGTGGTGGTGGTGGTTTATCAAGACAGTGTTTCTCTGTTTAGTCCTGACTGTCCTGGAACTCATTTTGCTGAACAGCCTGGCCTCAAACCCAGAGATCTGCCTGCCTCTGCCTCCTGAGTGCTGGGATTAAAGATGTGTGCCACCACCACCCAGCTGTCACTTAACTCTTTTTCTGTTTTTTTTTCCTTTGATCAGACTTTCCAAAGATTTAATTTCTTAATTCTTTGAATTATTTCTTTTAGAGTATCTTTCTGTTTACTTTATAATTTCTCCCCCCCCATAACTATTTATTGTACAGATATTTTCAACCTAGGGGAAAGCAAGGCTTGAGAGAGAAAATCTCATTTCAGATTTCCAAAGCCAAACAACACAGGGATTCCACATGTTGGTAAATTCATGGCACATGTGGAAGGCAGGGGTCTTGTAGTCCAGGATGGTACCAAGACTGAGGTAGGCAATTCCTAGAAGAGATTGCCATGTCAAGTGCCTGGCCAACTGGTGGGAGCTCCGGCTGGGAGGATGTGTCTTAGTGATGCTCAGGGACTCATGCATTCTCATTTGGCCAACAGCTGCTACGTGGGAATGCCCATACAATTCAAAGATGCAATGAGGCTTGCCATGATGAGCAACTGGTACCGTGTTATTTCCAGAAGGTCAAGGGGATTTTCCTTTTCTTTTCTGATTGTTCCAGCTGCTGCCAGTGTCCTACGTGCTATGAACATGAGTAAGGGTGCCAGTGGGTGGATAGTAATGGTTTTTAGGAGATAACTTCTTTTTTTTAATCGATTTTATTGAGCTATACATTTTTCTCTGCTCCCTTTCCTTCCTCTCCCCTCCAACTCTTTCCTATGGTCCCCATGCTCCCAATTTACTCAGGAGATCTTGTCTTTTTCTACTTCCCATGAAGATTAGATTTATGTATGTCTCTCTTGGGGTCTTCATTGATGTCTTGGTTCTCTGGAATTATGATTTGTAAGCTGATTTTCTTTGCTTTATGTTTAAAAACCACTTATGAGTAAGTACATATGATAATTTTCTTTCTGAGTCTGGGTTACCTCACTCAATTACTACAAAAGATCGAGGTAGGTATTGCCTGCAAATTTCAAGATGTCATTATTTATTGTGGAAAATGTGGTACATTTACTTTATAATTTCTGATTCTTCTATAATACCCTCACTAATTTTATTTGAATTGACATAGTTTCTAACAAGCAGTCATTCGTCTCTTTGCATAAAAGTTCACTTAGAAGGGTTAAAGCGTAACTCTGAGTGGATAACTGAGGGTCTCGGTCACGGTTGCAGCGCTAGTTTCTGCCTTGTAATTCCACACTCTTATTGCAATAGCCTCAGAGAATATGACCTCAGTGGTATCTGTCTGGACTAATTTGAAGAGTTCAACTAGACACCAACCTAGCCTTTTCCTTCTTTGTAGATATAGATAATCCTCTTCTCCCAGGCATTCTTGGATGCTACTTGGTATTTTTTAATATTCAATATTTCATAATTTTATAACAACTTTTAAAATAAATCTAGTTTTAATTTTCCCTCTTTCGCAAGCTGACCATTGTTTGTGCCTTTTGGGAGTTCTGGAGATATCTGTAGTCTTTTATTCCCCATATCCTTTTTGCTTTTTAGCAAGAACTCCTCTTAATAAGCACAAAGGTGTTTCTTCTGTGCCTCTGACTCCATGCCTTGAAAAGCACATTTAATGATATCGAGCTTCAGCTTCTCACCTGTAAAATGAGGATGGCAGTACAGTAAACATCGCAGAGGTGTTTTGATAATCAAGTGAAACATGCGCAAATACGTGAGCACAGGCACATAGTAAGCATTCAGTAAACATGAACTTTAATCATGATGATAATTCTGCCTCTTGGATGTCTAAATCTGATGCACTCATTTAGTCTTCAACTGTGTTCATTCCACTCTAGAGTTCACAAAGAGTTTTGTTTTCATGATCAAAGTGTTTATTTCTAAGATACAGTTGGTATTATCTCAGACTTTAAGGATGCTATCTATTTACTCTGATTCCAAAACATTTTCTTTATTAACTCTGATTGCAAGACTTTATTATTGTAGAATATTGTTGTTTATATTGCTCTTGTTTTCTCTGTTTCATGGGACTGATTTTTCTCAAATATGTGGTGATTCTAGGTTGGCTGTTCATCATTCTGTTTCACGGCCCCCATAATCCTGACATTTCACCTCATTATAACCTGTCTTCATTTTTTTCCTGTCAGTGGCAAGATGTGTTGTTGATAAGGACAAACTAGTAGCTTATCATTCCTTTTAAGGGTCAGTAATAGCCAGCGCTTGCCTCACAGGCCCCAGCACCTCTGCAGTCACTGTTTTTGCCTGTGGGCAAATACTGCCTGTATCCTTATACACATACAGGGGAGGTACCATTGCTCAGCTGTTCCGGTCATAATTTCCATCTTGACATTTGCCCCAGGCCTGACTAGTGTGATTGGTATCCACTGACTAAAACCTCCCTAAAACTTCTTCATAGTGTTCTGAATATGATCAACTGTGATATCCTCAACATTTTTCTTTGTATCTCTTCCCATCTCTTTCCATTTGTTTTGTTTTAAGAACTCAACATTTCTGGTAAATTCGTGGTGGTGCAATATCAAAGATTTAACTACATATGCAGAAGAACTTCTAGATGAAGATTGATAGACTTTTGGAAAAATTTTCTCTAGAAATATCATTGTGGCTCTTTATGGAAGTATGTTCTTAGTTGGTGCCCCATCAATCTTTTCTGATTCTTGACGTTATTTATTTTTTCCCACAAGGTATATGAAATACCTCCTAAAATCATTTAAAATCTGACCTATGCAAACTATTTTAATGATCTAAAAAGTCATAATACTAATGAAATTTTATAAAATTAGTAAGGATAAGAATAAACCCTGATACTTGCTGTGGACAATATGTATTATTAATAAATAATGCTCTGTCATGTCCCCCCTACCCTGTTACCTTTTCTGCTCCTCTGCTCCCTGTCTCGCTAGTAAAACAGACTCCAATGAGTTCTGTTCTAAAAGATTTTATTTCTGGAGGAAGAGCATAATATCTATATTTTATTTCAAAGTACTTTTTGTTCCTTTGTTTTAGAACCATTTGCTGAACACCTACTATGTTGAGGGGGCTTGGGCCATATACTGTGACAAAGTGACAATGAGACAGTGAGACTGCTGCCCAACAGCATGTGTTTGTTCCATGCTTGTGACATATGGGATACAGTCATGAAGAGAATACTGCCCTTCGCAGAAATGCGGATTCATTCTTTAGGGCCACAATTCATCCAGTAGTTGGAGAAAGAAATTGGCAATTACAAAATCATTTTCACTCCCCTTCTGTCCTTGCTTTTAGATCTTCATGACTTTGGCAATGAGATAACATATGATAAGAAGTTCCTTACCAGACAGATTTGAAGGTTGTTGATCAGGGACGGTTTCACAGAAGAGGGTGGTATTTAGCTAAAACTTCCAGGTACAATTTTCTCAGCAAGAAAACGAAATGTGCACCCTAGCAAGAACAAAGATACAGTGTAACAAAAGGCTCAAGAAGGCCAAATCACAGATCCCTGATAAGGAGGGAGGACCCTGAAGGGCTTTAAGTGGCATGCTGTGAGGACTTGGGTTCAGTGTCTCTAGTGGTATTTACTTATGGTATTTTTATAGTAATCTGTATATGCACATGCTTTCACATGGTTCCTCAGAGGTATTTTTAGTACACGGTACCATGATTATTTGAAGGTTTTTTAAAAGTATATCCATTTGCTCAACATTTATTGAGTTTCTGTGTTCTTTAGAGGCAGTGCTTTGGGTATGTAGAGCAGTAAATGTATTCCTTGCACTTGTGGTCATGTGCAGGGCGCACTGGAAGGAAGGAGATTAGAAGGGCAGAATACAGTAGGAACATGGGAGCAAAGATGATCTGAGTGTGACTGTTGAACATGGACAGGAGTGAGGGCATTCTAGAGATAATCTCACAGACCTGGTGATCAGACATGAGCATAGAGCTTGAGGGAAATGTCAGAATGCTGGCAGAGTGAGAGGTTAGATGATTGGTTAAAAAGAGGGGGAGGGATATACTAAGCGAAGAGAACCCAAGAAACAATGAGGGAAAGATTGCAAGTTCAACCACAAGCACAATTTTGAAATATCTGGTGGGTAGTTCTAATGCTTAAGAAAGGGACCATGAGTAAGTATATCCGTGAATGGTTTACAGGTAACAATGTGAGCTTTCCATATCCTACCTCAACAGAAGATGAAGAAGAGAGCAGTCGAAACATTATGACAGTATTAGAGTACTTTGAAAAGCTATACCATTTATTTGCAATGCTAGGAATACTACTCATGGTTTCACACATAATAAATAGATAATTCTTTTATCACTGAGCTGTTTCCGCAGCCAGTTTTACAAAACAGAAACTATAACTAAACTTAACTATAAAATAATTTTTCATTTTTCGTGACCACTGCAAATTGGGGGTAAGGCAGCTGTTGAAAACAAGAGATGGCAGTAGCAATGCTGGAAGAAAAGTAAGAAAAGTGTAGAGTCTGTGAGACTTGAGTGTATTTGTAGTTGAGGATAGAGAAGAGAGCATTTGATGTCCAAAGGCTATGAAAAGGATAGGCTTTAAAGCAAAAGTGGGTGGGTTTATTTTATGAACCAAGGCAAAATGTTAGTAAACTTGATTGATGTAAATTTTGAAGGTAAATAAAAGTAGAGCTGAGGAAATACCAGGGTCTCAGGGATATTGGTACATTATTGTCATTTATAGTGAAGAAACTATAATAAGTTGCAATAACTAAGAATAGACACCACCTATGGCTTTACTGACTGAAGAGGTGCTACCTACCTATAAGGATGCAAGCTTCTAAATCATTAGGTTTGGGTACAACCAGTAGCCTCATATACTGTTTTGTAAGGAGACCCTTCAGAATAAATAGAAAATGGCCAGAAGTATGAGTAACTGTTTGTCAAAACAGATGAATGAGGGACATGATGGTGTTTATAAGCATGGAATGGAAATAGTTGTATTGTTATCCAATATCTTGGCTCTTGTACATCTATAACTAAATACCATAGGCTATGTAATGTATAAAGAATAAAAGTTTATTTAGCTCATAATCCTGGAAGGTACAAGCTCAAAGGACTACATCTTTTGAGGCTTTCTTGCTGGTAGAGACAGTGCGGAGTCCAAAGGCATTGCATGTCAAGCAACTCAGGACAAGAGAGGTATATAAAGAAGACCTGGCTTTTATAAGAGGTTCATCCATGAGATTAATTTGTGAATCCAATCAAGAAGACAGCATTCACGACCTACTCTCCTCTTAGAGATCCTGTGATCCTACTTCTAAAACCTCGCAATGAGATGCAAAGTGAATTTTGTTGGGGTCATTCAAGCCATAACTTCCAGGTTGAATATTCAAGAAGCAAAGCCTGGAAAATTGGGGCACACCAAGGAATTGATGACTCTATAGAAGATTGGACAAGAAAAGTAGTCTATAAGTAATTGACACGCTTTGGAGTAGATAGTACTGCAGAGGCCAAAGAAGATGGTAAATCGCAGAAGTAGTTCTGCTTGTGCTCCTTAGTGTCAAATTTTGTGGCACATCTAGTTGTGTTCAGTGACTTCATCTGTAAAATAGAATTTCTACCTTTGGACAATACAGATTTTTCAGGTGAATCAAATGAATGACTAGAGAAGTTTTGCTTCTTTCCACATTTACATTATAATAGCATTGAGGGAGAACCATTAATTCCACACTGACCAATAATCAAAGAGGAGTTTATTCCGATGGTTCACTTTAAATGTGTATTCTCTCTAAGTGGATTCATTCATATTCCTTGTGGAGGACATAGTGATCACTGACAAAATTTTCAAATGTGTACTTTTAAGATTATCCATGTTAACTGGAATTACAGGTGGTTATGAGCTGCCATGTGGATGCTGGGAAAGGAACCCAGGTACTCTGTAAGAGCAGAATGCTCTTAACTGCTGACCCTACTCTCCAGCCCCTAACTAAACTTATTAAAATTAAGTTAAGCCAGGCTTTGTCCAGGAGCTTAAAATAAACTAACAAATACTAAGGAAAAAAAAGATTATCTATGTTATTTCAACAAAATTCACAGGGTTATTTATTTACATGCATACACAAATATTTGATAGTCTGGATTGGAAGTATGAAGATGAATTACATAAAGTATTTAACTACAGCACCAGAGCCATTTTCAGGTTTTTTTTAAAAAGCATACAAAACAATATTTCAATGAATTGTCCATGTATAGCAACAAATCAGTAAGAAAGGACAAACCAGCATAGTCAAATAGATAAATCAGATTTAGGCAGGCTACTTTATTGAATTTAAATTGTGCTCAGTTGGCCCAAGAGTTCTATATAAGCAATCCATCTTACGTTGTTAATGGAGGCTCTTGAAATGCACCTGATGTTTGCATTATTAAATTTCAGTCTAATGAGCTCTGCTAATACATATTGAAGATGGTTGTAAGGAGGAGAATGGGAATCTGAGCGGGATAATTTGAAAGAAACATAAGCCGAGCATTTTACATGACTCAAGGGGTATATCTACAATTACACATATAACCAAAATTGAATTTAAATGGAATTTCTATTATCCTTGTCCTTCTACCAGGGTGAATAAAGTGTAAATGAAGTAAAAGTCTTTATAGTTACTGCTGGTTTGTTTTTATTATCTAATTTGCTAGATTTTGCAATGATATAAAATGACATAAAGTTTTAATGTTTCATGATTTAAACACAGTCTAAGGATATATAAAACCTTATAAATGGGAACAGATGTCCATGTCATTAGATATAGCACTTCATAACACCATTATGTGAGCTTTATACCTTAAGAAAAAGTGTCAAGTGTTTATGGTGAAGAAAACCAAGCTTGAAGAAAAATTATTTTTTTATGATATACGAATTTCTTTAAATTCCTTATTTAGGCCAGATTTTCTAGGTCTAAAGATATGTTAATTTTGCATAGGAAATGTTTTTGCAGCAACAACTGCAGTATATTTTTAAAATCAGAGCTTCTAGTTGCTGTTACCATTATGATAAAGGCTGATCCAAAGTTTAATGCTGGCATAGTCTGATTCTTTTTCTTTTGACGAGGTAATACTTTTTAAACTTAATATTTCATCAACTCTAATGCTATTAGAGACTTATTTTCGCTTAGTTCACTCATCAGGCAGTAAGACGGCAATAAAGGAGAATCGCTCCTTTGAGACGTTAATGCTTCAGAATAAATGATGTGCTAGAACAGAAATTTAATTAATTTACAGAGTATATTGATAGTCCCTTGTTACTGTGCTGTATATTTTTAATCTTCTTTAACATCTGTAGTAAAGTGTTTGAAAAAACCCCTGCAGTTGAGCAACTAGTAGATAATTAAGTAATAAGGGAAGGGGGTTCTAGAGAGAAAAAAGATCCTTTTTAGCAAATGCTGTCATAACATGAATAAAACTCTGATATGATGTGCATGAGAGAGATTCCACCTAATCTGATATTGCAACACTGGTACTGCAAGTTTCTTAGAGATTGAATCTGAATCCTCCAGACTTTAATGCAGATATGTTCCACTGGTCAATCAGCTGGCTTTTAATAACCAACTGTTTTCCCAATTCATATGTCACGCTTTAGTCTCACATTGCTCATCTTCATTTTCTTTTGGTACAGAGGGTATCTTGAACTAAGACTCAAGAATCAGAAGTAAATATTCTAGATATGAATTCTAAATGAAGAATACAAATGTGTAGCTCTAAATCTTAATCGCCATATTTCTTTTGAAAATTTGACAGAAATAAATGTTAAATTTCTGTTTCCTTTCCCCACTATTCTCATTTACAAGGCATGCATAAAATAAATGCAGACATTTTCTTTTTTTCTTGCAGCAAAAGCTGATGAAGCACTAAAAGCTAAAGAAAGGAATGAAGAAGAAGCAAAGAGAAGAAAAGAGGAAGGTAAAAATATATGATTCTTTAGCCCCCTACAGAGTAACAGTTTGGCACAGTGCTTATGTTCTCTGGATAGGCGATAGAATATGGTGTAATGCCTTCACGGGGCTTCATGCCATCTCATGATCTTAAACTATTACAGCATTACACTATGGTCATTGCCTGGCACAAAGGTTTGCTAGCATAAGATTAGTTTAAAAGCTTCCTGTGGGGACAGTGAGGTGGCTCAATGGCAAAGACCACTTTCCCCATGACTGACCACCCTAGCGCTATCTGAGCTCCTGAAAACTGGCCTCTGACTGTCATGTTAGCACTGAGGCAAACATGTTCGCACACAGACTCTTACACAAATACTAAGAGCACATTGTGAACCTTTCAGTTTCTCAAAGCTCATAAGAGGAGCTGTGTACTGAGAAGTGGAAATACTGACAATGTACGGAGTGCAGATTTTGGCTTTGTATGTTAAGTAAATTAGAAAGTTGAAATTTTATATTAATCCATACACATCTTTTACTATAACAACCAGTACCAAAAAAAAATGTGTTTTTCATCTCTGGTTAGCATCTGAGATCTAGCAAAACCATAAATGTTTGAGTTTGGAAGTTTAAAACGCTAACAGCGTCAACCTGTAGGAAAGGTCTCTAGGCTTTGGTGCAGAACTCTACAAAGACATGTATTCAAACAAATTAACATACACAAGAATATGTATGTTATTCTTGCCTGACTTGACCTGCAAAAATCCTGATTATCTGCTTTTATCTGTAATCAATTAATTATAACACAATGAGCAAATGAACCCTGGTGTCAGAAACCATTAGCAAATGCACGTCCTTTGGCTCTATAAAGCATACGTCTTAGCATTTGCAATTCACCGCATTCTCTGGTATCGCTGAGGTTTGTGGTATGCCTGGAGAACCCATAGATGCAACACTGGGCAGAAAGCAGTCTAAGGGATCGGAAGTACCACGTGACTCAGATTAATATAACCAATTGATAACACTGACCTTATAAAATATGTGGTTCTGTCTCTCGCAAGTAGTGAGTACATGTTACAGTCCACCATTTTTGTAGTAGCTTTAGCCTAATCACAGTCATTTAGTTCTCAGACTCTTAATCAACTTTTAAACAATAAGAAATGGTAGTAATTGTAGTTTTTAACATCATTATTAAATGTAATATGAAAAAAATGTTTCCTAGCCCCATAAAAGAAAGTTTTTAATGCTTTCAAATCCTGCATTTCCAACTAATAACCAATATGGTGATATTTCTAACAATATCTTTATCAAAAATTGGTTCTAAATGTCCTTCAAAAAATATTTCAAGATATTTTAATACCTAAAGGTATTAGAGTACTATATTGTAATTCTATTTACAATATTCTTGAACTTAGATTAACTAGGTTAAACTGTATTTATAGTATGTGATGCATAGTACCTTTTCTACTTCTGTGTCTGAGAATTGTTGAAAAACCCTAGCCTTATAACAATACCTGTGTTAATTGCTTTTTCCCCACTCTGTTATGCTAACTAAAGCATATACTACAGGACTCTAGATGACCTAGTATCACAATGCCTCAGACATAACAGAAATATTGAATTATTGTATGAACAAATGATTATGTGATGGACAATTGCCTTTTGTTTTCTAAGTCCAGACTTAAATGGTTTATTTTGAGCTTACATTGGGTTTTAAATGATCACATTAAAAGTGCTTGCCAACTCTACTATGTCCTTTCTCCAAGATAAGACCTTACCTGTTACATGGTTGCTCTAATGAATTACAGTCATACAACCCAAAGTGAAATACTAGGAAATGCTATCATTATTTGCTATATGGCTCTATCTGTACTTAAGTTCGCTGAATTTTCTGTGCATAAAAAACTGGAAAATAATATATTATAAAGAAAAATTCAACTAATTAACCTATATGACACTTATTCTAAAATATGAAAGGCATGTCTTATATTTATGAGTTTCCCTGTACTTGTTTTATAAAGGTGAATCAGTCACTTTTAGATTCTTTGTTATTGTTTGCTCCTAAATTTTTTTCTTGTGGATTATATTGAATTCTATTAAATTAACCTTTCCCTGAAGATGATTAATGTGTAAGCTACATTTATTTTATCTCACATAATTAGTCTAGCTGCAAATTAAAACTTGAGATACACTGGTATGAACTTCTGTATCTGAAAGGATAATAATCCTTTATTTCAAATCTAGAAGCCACTAGTAATTCTCTCTGTCCCATCATCTACACAATTCATATCGCAATTTCTCAGCATACTGATATGCAGCACAAGCTTGAAAGCATTGTTCAAATGTAGATAAATATTGTATATCTGGCTTCCCTTATCCACTCTGTTATCTCAGCAAAGCTATTGTATTAGCATAGCAAAAGCTATACCTTGCAATTTCACTTTGCCTGTTATGCATTCCTTTCCTTTGAGTGTTCTTAAATCAATAGCATACTATGTTCAGGAGTATTGTATCTGAGATAGAAGTCAGGCTGTATACCAAAATTTGTCCAAGGTAACTTTTGTACCTTACACTCCTCTGATTTGAGCACTTGCCATGGTCCTTCCACAGAGCTCAGCTGGCTCTCCACTTGCTGTTATCCCTAGCACATGTTAAGGGGCCTTCACTCATAGCCGTTCATGAACTCTTTTTCACTCTCCTAGAATTATCTAAAGATACATCTTTTAGTCAAAGGAAACAGATAATTCAAAGTTTAGTTTTACATTTTGCCTCCTTAAAGGTAAGTACTTTTTTCCAATCAAGTTGTATGTCAGGAAATGAATATTATTTTTTTTCAGTTCAATTCTTCTTTTTATTTTGACTTGAAGAATATCTCACGTTGGCTCTTCTTTTCCCTGTGTATGTTCAGGAATGTTCTGGCTATATGTGCTCTGTTTTTTAAATAGTCTTGACATGTAGCTGAGACTGGCCTGGAAGTTACTAGTGTAGCTCAGGCTGACCTCAGTCTCCCCACATCACTCATATAATGACACATCATTATAATGGCACACCATGTCATTCTATACATATGACAACATGCCCAGCTTTCTTAGCATACTTTTAAAGAAGATAATTGAAAACAAATTTAACTTCTAGTATGTGTTGATGCAACGGCTTGGATTTTCCAAATGTTATTTTTATACTTAATTTAATATTCATTTAAGGGTATTAATTATGTTTTAATTATTTACAAACATAATTGTCTTTCATTGCACTTTATTTATCTCTAATGAATTTATTTGGTATAAGGATAGTGGCTTTTGAATTCTTTTTCCCCTAATGCTCTAGCTGTTTGACTCTTTTTTTTTAACTTTGAATATTTTTGTTTCCAAAAAACTCAGGCAACTAATGCTAAATTATTCATGGAAGTGGTAGATAGTGAAAATGTGGACATAATGAGACAGTCCTAACAAAGACTGAAGGCAAGCTGCAAGTCTTGTTTATTTAAGTTAGAACTCAAGTCTTTTGTCACAGTTGACCGATAAGAAATAAAGTAAATTAGCCTTAATTTCCTCTTTCCTCCCTTCCTCTCTAATAATCCTCTAATCAAAGTGAGATTATGAATAGTCGAGATTAAAGGGAGAGGCGGTTCCAGCAATGTTCTCAATATTTTACGCATTTTAACTCCACTGAATCCTCAGAAGCTCTGAGTTTTGTAATATTATATTATTCCTGTAATGTGTGGGGTGCTGGCCACAGGACACAGTCTTAATCACTGTCTATAGAGCTAGTAAGTGATGAAGATTCTCCTTAAACAGTCATGAATCACAAGCCTTACTCTTAGTGTTTAAAAAGTAGCATAGTTAAGGGTATGAGGAACAGCTGACAGGAGAAGGGCCCTTTCTGGAAATGCAAGAGGGTAGAAGTCCAAATCTCCACAGACATGTAAAAGCTGAGAGTGGCTGTGCCTCCTGAGACTCCAGCTTTGGGGGACAGAGACAGATGGATCCCAGGGGCTCCTGATGGCCAGCCTAAACTAAAAGGCAAGCTTCAGGTTCAGAGAGACATGTTACTTTGGTAAGATGGTAAATGATAGAGGACATTGCCCAATATCCCTCTCTGGCTTCTGCATCCATGTGCATGGGCACACATTCTTCTACATGTACACACCCATCACACACACACAGAATATGACTTCATTTTTCCTTCTTCTATGCTTTGTCTTCCTCTGTGAATCTTGCATTCCACCTCCTAAGCGTCTGTGTGTTACAGTGTTCTTGTCCTTACTTAGAGCTGTTCCCATATTGTGTTTTGTCATTTAGTGTTCTGGAATGTAGTGAAAGGGGAGAAACCCTGGCCTGCTTTTTGTCCGGCCGGCTCCCGCACGGCTAGCTTATGCCCAGAATTAACAACACACAAATTGTATTCATTTAAGCACTGCCTGGCCCGTTATATCCAGC
>LOEQ01000253.1:423850-437331 GCA_001685075.1 Bramus lutescens | reverse complement strand
GGCAGGGGGTTGAAAACTTATTGGTAAACTCCACATCTCTATAACATTTATTGTCTGGGAACTCAAAGTATTCGTTTGCTTGTAATTGTGTTTTGAGAAGATAAATCCAAAGCACAGAAAGAGGCGTGCATACTGGAGATTTGACCCAGCACAGTAAAGAGTCTTTGCCTAGCCAGAAATGATGCAGAGGTCCATGCTTCTGCTAGAGAAGGCTCCTTGCATCAAATGTGACTTGTATGCACACATTTCTGAATCAAAGCACACTCAGACTCCTCACACACACAGATACACACCACATCTGAACGCTCACAGACACTGAGACTCTTCCGTGGGAATGGCAAGATGGCTCAGTGGGTGGAGAGACCCAAGGCTGGTGGCCATAGATAAGGATAATGGGTTATTATAAGTTATAAGAGCTAATATGAAGTCTGAGCTAATGGGCCAATCAGTTTATAACTAAGGTAGACTCTCTGTGTGATTTTCTCTGGGACTTACTGGCTGCGGGAACTGGGCAGGAAAGAAACCCCAACAAGCAGGCCCTCATGTTACAGGTGACAAAGATCATTTGTTCTCTTTTCACCATTTTCTCTTTTTAAGGGTTTCATTATGTAGCCCTGGCTGGCCTGGAATTCATTATGTAGATCAGGCTTGCCTTGAACTTACAGCCATATTCTTGCCCCAGCCTCCAAAGTGCTGGAGGTACAGGTCAGAGCCACCATGGTCAGCTCTTCCCTGGACTTCCTTACCAAGAGAATGACCTTGACCTCACTCTTCAGGCTGGACCACAGCTGCTCTGTCTGCATCATCTTGTTTCCAGTAGTATGTGTCGATGATAATGATTGCAATTCAGTAATGAACAAGATCATGAATGACTGAACAGTATTTTAAACACCCAATCTTAAACGAGAAGTTACAAAAAAAAAGATTTTGCCCAAATCTTAAGCAATATTTATGATGGTGTCAGTGGTAAAACTGAGAGCATGGATTACAATTAAGAAAGGAAAATTGTTAGAAAAAGAGAAAAAGTCTCTAGACAGCGAGACCCACCAGACTGTGAAATAGGTTTTCAACTGTGTGATGGAAACACTCCCCGGGACATCCTCGTCGAGACAGGGGTGAGGATGGACTTTGCAAAGAGAGTTCTGCACTGGTGACTGGAGCCGGGGGTCAGGAGATGGGGTGGGGTCCAGCTGTGGGCCAAGGAAGTTCATTCGGAAGGAGGGTGGCTGGTGGCCTGGGAGGGGAAAGCAGAGTGGTAACAAGGGGGCAGCAGGCGAAGCTGTGTTGATAGAAGGAACTCGGAGGGGGAGCCTGGGAACACACATGGTGGTATCTAAAGGTGGGCGAGAGAAACCACAGGAACCAGTTGGTGACTGTGGCAAATATGCCTGGGTGGGCAAACTCCCTAAAGGGGGCTGCATGATCAGGAGGACTTCAGTGACTGCTGGTGTCATGGAAAGAAAGGGTGAAGTGTGACTCCTGAGCACCAGTTACTGTCCCTAACTGTCCCTTTCCTCAGTGGAGTGGTGAAACCGGACAGGGAGAATTTCTTCCTCCAAACCTAGCCTTGGCAGAGAATGGATATTCAACATTTGTAGAATGGAGGAAAGAAGGGTAGATAACACAAGGCTATGATAGCTGGGAGGGGGAGAGGGAAGGGGAGAGAGAGGGGGAGGGAAGGAGGGATGGGTGGAGCATAGACCCAAGTTTCTGTCTTGCCTGGTCCCGCAGTTGTCACGCAGAGGCTTATATTAATTATAAACTGACTGACCTATTAGTGCAGGCTTATTATTAACTAGCTCTTACAACTTAAATTAACCCATAATTCTTATCTATGTCTAGCCACATGACTTTGTACCTTACTCAGTGAGGCAGTCTCATCTTGCTTCCTCTTCATCTGACTGGTGACTGCAAACTGAGCCTTTCCTCTTCCCAGAATTCTCCTAGACTGGTCCCCCTGCCTATATTTCCTGCCTGGCTACTGGCCAATCAACATTTTATTGCATCAGCACAAGTGACAAATCTTTACACAGTGCAAGCATTATCCCTCAGTAGGGGAGGAAGAGAGGAAGAGGAGAGGAGAGAATGGCCAGGCACTGTAGACCTGGTCCAGTCTCCAAGGGAGCACTCCAAGGATCCATTCCCTTCATCCAGCACCCACATCCAATTTTCCACACCTTCCAACAGCCCACCAAATTATAAACCAAACCAGAGCCCTCCTAAGTCAGCCACTTCGCCCAGGCCCGGCAGCTGCCCCCCAAGCCTTTAGCATACAGTCTCTTGGGGGACATTTTAGATGCCAGCCATGGACAGTAGTCAAAGCATAATTGTGAAGACATGCACTTTACAGCAGGTTGTGAGAAATTAGAAGAGACACTCTGGAACCGGGACACTCACAGCGAAGGGGCTTAGGAGAACACAGATTCATAGTTTCCATTCTGTGAATTGTTAGGGCTCTGTGCATGCAGATGCTCACTCTCACAAACACAACTATCACAGAACAAAACACGTGTTTGTGTGTGTGTGTGCATGTGTGCTCATGTATGTGCATACATGTGGAGGCCAGAGGTTGCTGTCAGGTGTCTTACTCAATAGCTCTTCTCCTAATCCTTTCAGACAGGATTTCTCACTGAATCTGAGGCCCATTGATTTGACTAGACAAGCTAGCTATTGAGCCCCAGGGATCACCCATCTTTGGTCACCCCAGTACTGGGGTTACAGGTACAGATCACCCCACCTGGCTCCTATATGGGTGCTGGGGATCCAAACTCAGGTCTTCATGTTCAAGCATGCAGCACCCCATGGAGCTGTCTCCCCAGCCGCTAAGCCTGCATCTTAAGTAGGATTTGCTTTGAAAGTATTTCTTGTACCCTATTTCACTTACTTTTCCCAAATGCTGGCTGAGATGTGCTAAATTGGTCACACGGCCTGCTAATGTCAACAGGCCAAAGCCTACAGTGTGAAAAGCTGTAATCCAATTACTGCATAACCACAGGCAACACTCAGTGCTTCTTAAAGTAGGGAATTCATGACAGTGGTCTGACCGTCCGGACCCTGGAGATGCAGCTTGGTCTCTGCTACTACGGGAGAGGCAGGATGGCTACACCTGCTGGGGGCTAAATCTTAGGGTTGAGCACTGACCCATCGGGCTTTTCCTCATCTCTTTTCCCTGTCTGCAACGTCAGTGTTCTTGTTTTCAGAGTTCCTTCTGGTCCAAATCTCTCAGATAAAAGATAAGACTATTCCAGCTCCTTACTTTCCCCACTGGCAGACACAGAAAACCATTTCACTGTCTTTGAGTCCCAGCAGGCCATTAATCTGATTCTTTCTCCCCTCCTTAACAGGTTTAGTACGGACCTCTACCATTCCTTTCTTTCTCAATGCACTGGCAAAAATCCATCTTCCTCCTCCCGTTGATGCTCAGGATATCAGTAATATGTCTTTTTTTCCTGTCCTTAGTGGACATGGCCAGCACTCGCAGGGATTCCTCATCTTCCCTGAGAGTCTGAAAATCCACCTACGGCTAGTCACACCTCATTTGTCTGACAGCACCCGCCACCAGGACCAGGACCCTGGGACATTCCTTTCCAATCCTGGCCTCCTCTCCTGTTTCTGAAACTTTTGCAGTGGGTTTTAATTAGAGGGTCCTGCAGGTGTAAATACTTCAATAATCCATTTGATTAACGCCCAGGAGGTTACGAGTTCGGACAGAGTATACCAGGTTTTAGTCCCAGGCTGACATTTTCCTGCTTTTGGGTCTCTTAGTCTCTCCGATCCTCAGTTTCTCCAGCAACAAAGTAAGTCTAGCACTATTTACTTCAGCAGACTAACGGTTACACCCTCCCTCAGTGGGCAACTGGGGATGCCATACAGCAAGGTACCAGCAAGGTCACTGGGGTGGGGGTGGGGAGTCTAAAATGAGTGATCTGTACTCCAATCTCCTGGACAGTGATACACATGGGTGTGTGAGGTGGCTCCTCTCTACATCACCAAGATTCTCATGTGAGCTGACAGATACCAGGGTTTGAGAGACACCCACTTGCACGCACCCTGCAGAGTCTCCAGGGTAGGCATTCTAGCGTGTTGTCTCAAACTTTCCGGTACACCCAGAACAGTCCACAGCAACCTGAAACGAGTCAAAGGTAATTTGTTTGGACTTGACCTTGAGTTTCAACAGCCAGAGAACTGGAGACGGGGAGAGTGGTGTCAAGCATTAATCTCTTCTGTGTCCCCAGCAGCGGCAGCTTCACTCTCTGGCCAGAGCCTTCCCCTGAGACCACAATTCCAGAGTGGCCATGCACATCCTTTCTCCGTCAGTAGAGGAGTGCGCTATAAAACCAGGAGGCTTTACATACTTCTCAGCTAAAAGCTAAACATGTAAACTGATTTTTAAAACATGGACTTTCACTTTCTTTTTTTTCATATTTTAGCCTTAAATGCATTATGCAGCTCATGTGTGATATTTTTAGAATATAGTCTCTCCTTTCTGCTATCAAATCACCTTATGTTATCAAATCTTTGGCACCAGTATCACGTTTATCTCTTCATTCTGTTCATATCAGGCTCTGTCCCTGGACATCCTTCTATGGCTGTCCCCATAGAGGGACACCAATGGGCTTATTGAGATGCCAAGGTCCATGGCTTCTGAAGCTGGAGAAGTCTAGAAGGAGATATGGCCCTTACCTGATAACATGAAAGAGTTAGATAACCCCACCACAGGGTCCTGGCTTGTCTGATCTATGAGGGCTGAAGCCACAGAACAATTAACTTCCTGAAACACTAGGGAACTGGGGTACCCCCTAGAAATACTCCTGAACCCAGCTTGCCTGTGAGAGAGGAAATGCAGCTGCCATGGAAGTGTCTGAAATTAGGGTTCTAAATGCCTTCCAAAGGCTGACCGTGAGAAGCCCAGACACAGGGCACAGAGGCATTTGCATAATCCAAGCATAGCCTCATCGCTACAGACCTTCTGAGCACCAGAAAAGAGTTGGTATGTGGAGAACCAAGGGCCTCCCCTTGGATGGCAGACTCAGAGGAGGCAGCAGCCCCCACTGTGGAGAAGGAGGAAGTCTCTGGCTTAGCTCTTTCTGCCCCATTTCTCCTACAGACAGGAGACTTAGGGAAGACTAGCAAAGAAGACTCACCTGGAGCAAAGAGAAAAGACAAAATCTACACTTAATGAGGAAGGAGGGTTCCCTCACAGGCTCGTATCATTAGACATCTCTCCTTGTGCCCAGCTGTCCCAGATGTGCTCAACTCAGTGGGACAATGTGCTTGCCACAGGGAGGAGCCCAGCATCCTCGAAATAGTCTGTTCCTGTGGCCCAGTGTTATGGGCCTCGTGAAAGGAAAGGTGAGCTGAGACGACAGGGAGCCTCACTCAGATAGCAAGCAAAGGTCAAGGCGCATGTCACAACGATCCACCACTGGGAAGGTGCGGGACGACAGAGCACGCAGAAAACTTTGGTGAGGGTGGACCAGGAGTATGGGGGGAGGGGAAACTGCACAGCCCAAGACTGTCCTTGATGCACAGCCTTGCTAGAATAGTATCTGCAGTGCCTTGGCAGAGACCATAGCAATAATCCCAGGTGCAGCTCACCACTGGCTAACATGCCCCAGCTATCCCAGGACAAAAAGTCATGACCCAATTCCAGGCACAAATACTGCTTATTTCAGCTTCTGGGTGCAAATGATGTTTGGCTTTCAAATAAAAGTTACAAGATACTCACACACGCACACCACACACATACACATGCCCACATGCACACACTCATACACATACAGACATACCACATAAACACAGCACACATGCATACATACCGCACACACGCAGAGGGAAACAACCTGTAATCGAGAGGCAAGTCCATCAACAGTGAATGGCAGAAATGAGCCATGGAAACTATCACCCAGAATTAAATACTAGTAATCAAATGGTTCCCAGCAAGGCTATGGCATGTGTGAGTGTGTGTGGTTCAAATCAATAGCAGTTGTAGAAGACACAGGGTAAAAATTACAGGCATAAATACAGGAACAGGCATGAAGAATGCCTTCAATGGGCTCATTAATACAATTGACCTACATAAGGAAATTATCTGAGTATTTCTAAGTAGGCTAGTAGAAAAATGCCACATAACTAAATGTATTTGCTCAGATAATAAAAATATCCAAGACCTGCAGGGCAGTACTGAGCATCCCAAATCTCAGAGGAGAGAAGAGAAAAGATATATTTGAAGAGATAACAACTGATATTTTCCCAAATGAAATGAAAGCTACAAAATACCAATCTTAAGCCCTTATAGAAGGGCTAGTGATGTCTCATTTGGGGGCACTTGCTGCTCTTGCAGAGGACCAAAGTTCTGGTCTCGGTTCCTGCATCGGGTGTCTCACAACCTCCTGTACCTCTAGCTTCAGGGAGTCCAGTGCCCTCTCTGCTTTCTGTGGGCAACTGCATGCTTGTGCAAATACCCCCCATATCTATATTATATATATATATAATATTTTAAAATATGCCTACATAAAAGCAAGCACTATAAATAAAACAGAGAGAGAGAGAGAGAGAGAGAGAGAGACCTGGCTTAGTCATATTCAAATTACTGAAAATAAAACGTGAAGAAACAATTCTTGAAGGCAATCAAAGGAAATGAGAGCCTATGATACACAAAGAGAGGAAAAGACAAGGATTCCAGCAAACATCTTGTAGGGAATTTTACACAACAGACGGCGGTGGAGTGGGATTTTTAAAGATCTGAGAGGAAAACAACAATGTGGAAATATGTGCTGGTAAAAGCAGAGAAGCAATCAAGATCTGTTCAGGAAAAACACTGGAAAGAATTCATTAGCAGCACACCTGCTCTCTGAGAACCACGAGGAGTATTTCATTGAGGAGAGGCGAGAACTGAGATCCGCACAAAGGAATATAGAGATGACATGACAGAATGAACAAAGTTATCTTTTCCCATTGTGATTGCCGCAAAATATAGTTGGCTGCTTTAAGTAAAAATTGTGGTTTTGTGTTTGTGCGCACACTTGTGCATGCATGCGTGTGCACTTTCATAAATGCTGAATGTGCATGTCTGTGCAAATGCTTGTGGAGACCAGAGTGGGAGTCAGATCCCCAGGAGCTGAAGTTCCTGTGATTGGAGTCACCTGGTGGATGGGGGTGCTGGGAACTGAACTCCAGTCTTCTGTAAGGGCAGCAAAAGCTCTTCAGCCCTGAGCCATGTCTCCAGCCGCTGGGGTAACGTATTCCAGGTTGACAGAGTGTGTAGTAACGAGGGAGAGGGCCCTGCTTTTCGTCCAGCCCAGCTCCCGCACGGCTAGCTTATACCCCAAAANTTAACCAATGAAAGTAACACATAGACAGATGACCCTCCTACATCAAGAGTGTGTAGAAGAATATGCCCAGCAGTAGCAAGAGCAAGAGCAAGAGCAAGAGGAGACAGAGTTAAAGCTGCAAATCTGCGGTGTGAGGTTGCAGCTTCTTAGCCATCACAGATACTGGACATCTTCCCGTATGCTTGTCAGCATCTCTAGAAAATGTCCATTCAATCCTTTCGCCCATTCCCACTGGGTCGGTTATTCTTAATGTTGATAAATTAGAAAATCCTTATCAAATGTCATTTGCAAATATTTTTCTTCCTTTCATGGGTGGCCATTTCATTTTCCCGGGGCATTCTTGATTTTGGTAAGTAACAGTTATTCGTTGTTTTCTCTTCATATAATCTACACTGGATGTCTGTGCTGCTTAGTTTTTTTGTCATCTTGACACACACACTAGGGTCATCTGGAAGAGGAGGAGCTTTAATTAAGAAACGAGCGCCATTAGATTAGTCTGTAGGCAAGTCTGTGGGGACATCTTGGCTGGTGGTTGGTATGGGTGATGCCATCCTTAAGCAGGTGGTCCTGGGTTATCTAGGAAAGCAAGCTGAGCAAGCCACGAGGAGCAAGCTAATCCACAGCATTCTTCCATGGTCACTTCTTCAGTTCTTACCTCTGGATTCCTGCCCTGTTGGAGTTTTTTTTTCTCTGAATTCTCTCCATGATAGACTGTGATTATGATGTGTAAGCCAAATAAAGTCGTTGATTCCCAAGTTGCTTTTGCTCATTGCTTTATCGTTGCAATAGGAAGCTAACTAGAACAATGTCATAGGCAGGAAAATACTACCCCACCCAATGACACAAAGGTTTAAAGAACGTATTAATTTATTTCTATGTGCATGTGTGTGTGTGTTTATGGGTTTATGTGAGCCACATGTATGCAGGTGCCTGTGGAAGCCAGACGAAGGTATTAGATTCCCTGGAATTAGAGTTATAGGAGGTTGTGGGTCACCCAGTGTGGGTGTTGGGGACCAAATCCAGGTCTTCTGCAAAAGAAGTAATTGTGTATGACAGCTGGACCATATCTCCTGCCCCAACACTAAGGATTATTCCTCTGTGCTCTTCTCAATAGCCTACGGTTAGAGGGGAGTTAGAAAGATAACGTCTTGAGTGATTGACAGGCTGTCTTGTGTGATGCTTTTCCTGGGTGCTGGCAGAACATACACACAGATACATACAGAGAGACACATAGACACACACAGAGACACAGACAGACAGACACACGCACCAACTTACCCTAGATAGGGATGACAGACAGATCAAGATAATGATTCTATCAAAGTCCAATGTGCTGAACCTCTGAGCTACGGGGTTGCTTGCAGGAAGAGTAGGGATAACTCAAATACAGTTGCATCACCAAAAAGCCCATCCCAGCACAGATGGAGGCTCGTGAAAGCTGCCCCCTGCCCGACTCTGAGCCCTCTGCAAGGTATGCAGTCAGCTCAAGGGGTCCAGATCTCCTTTCAGCAGCTCATCTTCTTGGCTCCTTGCCCACACAGCTGTTTCCTGACTCTAACCCTGGGGACTGGCCCTGGCCGCTTGAAAGTTTCTGCTTTCCCCAGCATGTGAGTTTCACGCACTTCCCGACTCCTTCCTGGAAGGCAGGTTTCAGTTTGGAAGAGATTTTGATACAATGCATGCCAATCTGCAGAAGTTGGCAGGTGTGATCCACAGCAACACCAGACAGACACAGATGAAGGGAGAGGCTCCGGGCTTTCATGCTGTGCTCAGTTTCCTGTGGGCTCAGCTCACCTGCTGGTGCTTTCAGCTGAGGCGGCATCTAGGTGCGTGCTTCAGCCTCGGAGTCTCAGCTGGGTGTTTGCGTGCCCAGGACAAACTGTGCTTCCAGTCATTTGTGTGGCCCACATCCAGCTCACTTGTACTTTTTGGCAAACCCTTGTGTCTGTACTCATAAAGGACCTGAGTTTATAGTTTTTCAGGGCTGGCTTTGTTTGTTCTGTTATTGGGGTGCTTCTGGACTCATGGGTGGCTTGGGGAGCCTTCCTTCATCATGCCACCAGATCTCATCATAGATGGCCATGAGCCACCATGTGGTTGCTGCGAATTGAACTCAGGACCTCTGGAAGAGCAGTCAGTGCTCTTAACCTCTGAGCCATCTTCGCCAGCCCCCATCATGCAAACTTTGCAAGCAATTGTGGAGGCTTTGCATGGTTTCTTTTTCTAAATATTTGTTAGAGTTCATCAGGAGAGAGCTGGAATCCATCTTTCCTCCACGGGAATTTTTTATTTAAGAATATTTTTAGTTTATAGTTCTATAATGTTACTCGTTCTAGCTCTATTTAGACTTCAGATTCTCCCCCCCTCCTTCTTCTCGTCATCTGTGGGTGGGATGTCTACTTCTAGTCATCAACATGGTACACCTGGGAAGAGGGAACGTCAGTTTAGCGACTGCCACCATCAGACTGACCTGTGTGTGTGCCTGCGGTGGTATTTCCTTGATTCCTAATTAGTATAGGAGAGCCCAGCCCATGGTGGACAGTATCATCCTTAGATGGGGCCTGGGTTATGGAAGGGGGTTTGCAGAACCTGTGGTGTATTTACAGCTGTTGAAGATATTTAAATACGACCCTCGAGAAGCCTGTGTCTACGTGTGGATGTGCACTGTCCGTTAACACCTGCGCTGAAATTTACGTTGCGATGTCTTCTTGATAAACTCCAGCTCTGCTTCCTATTGGCTCATCTTGGCTCCATTTGAGTGGAGGTCTCTGAGCAGAGCACCTTAGGCTGCTACAGCCAATAGTAGGGATCTGTGTCTCCCCCTTCCACACCCTCTGACGCTGTGACATACACAAGCAACTCTTTGGGAATATGTAAGTAGACAGGAGAGTAAGAACTTCTGAAAACCCACCCAATTAGCAAGAATCTCCCCCCAAATGTCTAGGATCAAAAGCAGCAGCCTGAGCAGTATTCATCTGAGAGAAATGACCAACTCTAAAGACAGTGGGTGGGGGCTGGATAGAATGCTTGAGGTTAAAAGCACTCATTGCTCTTGCCGAGGACCTGAACTGGGTTCTCAGCACCACAGAGAGAGTCACAGCTGTCTATAGCTCCACTTTCAGGGTATCCAGTGCCCTCTCTTGGCTTCCTTGGTCACTAGGCACACATGTGAAACACAAATGTACATGTGGACAAACGCATGCACATAAAATAAAATAAACAAAATTAAAAGTCAGATTTGTAATGGCGTTTTGGTCCTTTTCTTAGAACCGTCTCCACAGCTCTATGGAACACAACAGTGAAGCCAGCCGGGGTGGGCAGCAATGGTTTCCATCCCGTCTAATGCTTGGCTCTATTGGCACTCAGAAAATAGTGCTAAAGAAACAGTTTATCTCTTCTGAACTTGGAGGATGCATGGTTTCCTTGACATGGAGAGATGCAACAGTGGACCCTTCTTATCCCCAAACAACTCAGTGCTGGGTTTGGCTTACGCCAAGTGCAGGGTAAAGAGCGACTCACTCTGTCTCCATGCAGAGGAATAACTCCCTGGTGCCTGCCCAGCGGCTTACACACCAACCAGAAGGGATGATTCTTACAAACAAGAGTGGATTGTGCCTGAATTACACTCCAAGGCTTTGTCACAAAGAGCTGCCAACAGTCAGTTCTGTGTGGAAGTTTCTTAGGCTCCTGGTCAGGAAAAGTGATTTCAAGAATTATTGATTTTTGCCTATACTATCTGGTTCTATATTGATTTAGCTCACTTTCCTAGATCTCTGAGCTACACATTTACATCCATAATCAATTTAACAATGAGACTGAAACCTTTTAGAAGCCCGAAATGCATCCCGAATAAAAGACCTAAAGCAACAACGAAGGAAAAGTTTGCCTTTCAAGACAGTTTACTGTGTTAGATTCTTTGGGAACTGTGGAACAATTCACTCTCTTGTTTATAAATATTTGTTGAGAACAAAGTCTGCTCCAGGCCTCGTGCAAAATGCCTGGGCTATAATAGCGGTTAAGGTAAGCTTGGCTGCCTTTCCTCTTGGGAAGAACTCAAAACCAAAAGGACAGAGATCTAGACCACCAGAATTGCTCCCTCAGCCGTTCTGGATAAGCAGATACGCACAGCAATCTGTGGCTATCTGGGCTTCTCTGGAAAAGCACAAACTTGAAGACATAAAGATGTAAAACCGTGGAGAAAGGGTCACCTTGGGCAACAGATGAGAGCATGGGAGTCATTCCTAGGCAGGGATCTCCCTGAACAATGGTGCCCATACTGTTGATATCGAAAAGCATACTAGGGATGGGCACCCTTCAGAGCGTGCAGAATTTACTATGTACGTTACTGAGCATGCTCAGTTTAAGGTCAAGTTCAAGAAGGAAAGATGGCTAATGGGGATGCTCCTGGGTATGTCTAGCATATGTATGGCAAAGACCACCAACAGGAACACTGAGCATGCTCAACATGTGTCATAAGGACGGCCGTTAGCAAGACCTGTAGGCATTTGGATTCTTTACCCCCAAAGCTTTAGCTGCAGCCAAAGGAGAGGTGGATTTGTGTCTGAGTCCCTCTCATCCCAGGGCACCGGCCTCACCTAGCTGCTTATGTATTTAAGCCACATTGGTGAACCAAAGGTCACTTCAGTAGAGTGCTGGGGTGACCCCAGCAGGCTTCCAGCTCTTGGGAGAGGTTGATATTTCCAATAAGTTTTCTATGCTGCCTCCCGTCTCTGTGCCTTTCTGGTCCCTTGGTGACTCCTTCCTCCACAAACTCTGGAAAGACCATCTAGCACCTTCTGTGGAGTCTTCACCTTCCCCCAGTTTTCCAGGTTGGCTCACAGTCCATCCTTTTCAAGAAAAGCCTAAGGACACATTTTTCCCTTTTAGGTAACTTATTCCCTTAATGTGGACTTCAGGGTGACATGTAACTAAGAAGATAGGACATTAAAACATTAAAAATATTTATTTATTTATGTGTGTGTGTGTGTGTGTGTGCGTGTGTGTGTGTGTGTGTGTAGTCCCAGGGATTGATTTCAGATCCCTAGTCTTGCAGCAAGTACCTTTACCCACTGAACCATCTCGCTATCCCAAGAGATGGAACCATTTTAAAGACTTCAGGATCCCCTGCCATCCCTGGCCCTTCGTAATAACATGATCTTGTCTCAGAAAGTTGCAGACTTCTGCTAAAGTAAAAAGGGCCCTGAGGAAGCCGTTGTCATTTCTATATAGAAGTTGACGAGTTTGTACTAGCATTTTCTATTTTGAAAATTAATTGTATGTGTGTGTGTGTTGTATTACGGGCGTATGCCTATGAAGGACAATATGGGGTGTCTTCTGCTCTCCACCTGACTTTCTGAGGCAGGCTCTTTCACTGGACCTGGGGCTCACAGCTTGGCCTTGACTTGCTGGCCAGAAAGCACCCAGGATCTGCCTGTCTGGCTTCTGCTGTGGTTGCAGGTGCATACTGTCCTGCCAGACTTTTAGAGGAGTTCTGGTGATCCCCACTCAGGTCCCCACACTTGCAGCAAGCACGTGACCCACTGAGCCATCTCCTCCCAACTCCTGTTCAAGCCTTTTCTGAGAAGGATTTTGAAAAGGAAAGAGAAAAATGGCATCACTGGGTGATTGAAACGGCTGGGAGGCTGGGGAAGGGTTGAGAGGAACCTTCCTCACAGGGAGGAATGGGAGGGATTTGGGCTGAGAGCCAAGCTGTGTTGTTACTCAGCTCCTTTGGTGGATTCTCTGGAACATTGCATCTACAGCTAACATCAGTAGAGAGAAATGAACAAAGGCCATTGTCTCAATATTAGGGGAAAAAAGATACTTGGGGTAGCTGAAAGCCTGCAGAGCATTCCTGTCTGTGTTCTGTGCCTCTCCTATCTGTGCTCTGTGCCTCTGATGTGTTTCTGTCCTGCAAGCCCATTCCCTCCCTGACCTCAAGAGAGAGAGTTCTCAACTCAGAGAATGCTGATTTCCACAGACCCATACTGTGAACTCAAAACTAAAGAGAAGCCCAGAGGGATTTCAGAGAAGACCAAAGGAGCTTTGAAACTTAGAGTCAGGGAAGAGCCAGGCCATGGTAGTGGATTTGGCTAGCTCACTGTTCACATGCACCAGATGTGTCTGTGGCTGTGGATTTGGCTAGCT
>LOEQ01000253.1:382326-395320 GCA_001685075.1 Bramus lutescens | reverse complement strand
GAATCCTGTATCTTCTTGTTTATTTCCTGTGGGTCCATGCCTCCCTCCCATGCTCAGGCAGCAGTGAGAAGTGGCTGATGACATTCTGAGTGCAGAGTCCGGCTGTGGGCATTGGATTCATATAAAGAATTGATTTTTGCTCAGCCAAGCAACATCCTGGGAGGAGGTAGAGTGTTCCATACGTGGTATCTGGATTGGGGCTTACGTAAGAGCCTCTGTGTGCCTGCTGACCAAGTCAACAATTTGTCTCGTTTTCAATGGAAAAAGAAAATAGAAAGTGCTCATATTTTTATAGTCATTCATGTTCCTGTAATCATTGTGACTGTAAACCCAGGCCACCAAACTGGGCTTGGATTGAGTAATCATTGTGGTCTGTGGCTGCTGCTCTACCTGGGCTATGCAGACATTGGTTTATCTACCCAAGAGGAATGCTAGCACATCCTTTCACCTGGGGAGGGTCTGCAGGCAGAGGCTGGGTAAGAAGGGTCGGGGGCTGCCCAGGGCTCCTGGACCATGTGTGGGAATCCATCATGTTCACTTCTGCCAGCCCCAGCACTGTGCTCATGTTCCGTAGACATGTGCCTCTGTTCGCATATTGAGGGATGATAGAAATACATACTTTTAATAACTTACAAAATGTTTTAGACTCTAATTCATTGGCTCAGCCCTCTTTCCATGTTTTGTCTTTTGATGTAACCAGGTCTCTCTTTGGTTTTTCTCTTTCGTGTGTCTGGGTGTTTTGTCTGCTTGTGTGTCTGATCACCATGTGTGTGCAGTGTCCTCAGAGGCCAATCGAGGGTGCTGGTCCTCTGCAACTGGAGCTCAGACAGTTGTGAGCCACCTTGTGTGCTGGGAACATGGGCTTCTAAGAGCTGCCTGTGCTCTTCACTGCTGAGCCATCTCTCCAGCCCTAACTAGATATTTCTTAAAGCAAACGACCTTCTAACTTATTGATTCTATTTCATATTGATAATTTTTTTCTTTCTTTTCCTTTTTTTATTGTTAACACAGAAAATCTCTGTCCTGATCGCAGCATTTTACCTATATCTTTCTTTATTCTATGAGCTTGTTAAAATGCATTTTTAATCCGTCTGGATTTGTTTTGAATATAGCATAGAGTGACATTCTTAATTAGTTTCTTCAAGATACTTGGCCAGCTTACTGAAACCATTTGCTAAAAGCCTGTGTCTAATTAGTTTATACTTTGTAAGTTACGCTGTAAAGTGTGCATGATGATTTGGGTTTATCTCTTCTCTTCCATTGGCATTTTTGGTTCTTGCCTGAATACCACTCTAGTCTAGGTATGTAGCTAATTAATTGTGTGATTTTAGAAAAAGATTTTAATTTTTAAGGTTATGAGTGTATGGTGTGTGTGTGTGTGTGTGTGTGTGTGTGTAACATAGGACCAGAAAGTGATACTTAGTGTTTCAGGCCACAGAGCTGGGAAGCTGTGGGAGAATCCAGAACAGTCAGGTCCAGTTAGATCTTTTCCTAGAGGTTGGTGAGCGTCCCAGCACTGTTGGTGAGCATTGTTGGTGAGCATGGTTGGTGAGCGTGGTCAGTGAGCATCCCAGCACTGTTGGTGAGCATGGTCGCTGAGCATCCCAGCACTGTTGGTGAGCGTGGTCGGTGAGCATCCCAGCACTGTTGGTGAGCGTGGTCGGTGAGCATCCCAGCACTGTTGGTGAGCATGGTCAGTGAGCATCCCAGCACTGTTGGTGAGCATGGTCGGTGAGCATCCCAGCACTGTTGGTGAGTGTGGTCGGTGAGCCTCCCGGCAATGTTGGTGAGCATGGCATTTGTTTCTTCCACATTTTGACTCTCTCTCATCACACCTGTGTCATGGGGTTGGCTATCAAAACAGAATACCACCTGGTGTGAATACAAGCCTGTTTCAAAGTCTTGAAAGTGCTGTCAGTGAATATGTAACCTTCAGGGACTCCGTAGGAAAAGGAACTAAAAGCTTGGCCCCAGGCTGGCTTTTCAGCCCCCCACAGCACCTGGTGATGACGTCTTCATGGTGTCCCTTTGGCCTGCTGGGTCATGAGCGGGGAGATACTCCCTGTGGCTGTGCCCTTCTTGTCAGACTTTCCCTAATGGTTCTACTTTCTCTAAACTTTACTTAGTCATCCGAGGATTCAAATAATCTCTGAGGCTCCAGCTGGCAAGCAGACTTACCCATCAATCCTTCTCCACCACAGTAGCAGCTATTAGCGCGAAGCTATTGTGCGGTGAAGGGCTGAGCTCCTAAAGCCTTAATAGTTCCCCCCGCCCCCACGATCTGATCTTCACTTTGTCAGTTAGAAAACAGGTCATCATGGCTCCACTGTAGCAAAAAACAAAACAAAACAAAACAAACAAACAAACAAACAAACAAACAAACAATTATCTGCCCTCCAGGCATGAAGAGAAGAGTGCTAGAATCAAAGATTTCAAACTTTTATCAAGAATTGAAATACTGATTTGTTTTTTTTTTCCCTGGGCACGTTTAACTTTTAGAGGCCACTTGGCAGTTGTGAGCACTCGAGATGACAGGAATTCGAGTCTGCGAGGTTCTGGTCACAGATCTGTGTGTGCACAGAGTAGCTCCTTCTGACTGCGCAGGGCCCTGTGCTGTGTGGTTAGGCCTCCCTGATCAGCAAGCTGTGCTCGGATGGTGACATCTCCCACATCCACAGTGACTTGTGAGCCATCTTTGTGTGTGACTGACCCTGGCCTCTGGATTCCTGGGGACCACAGTGCTGTCCTGCTTGAGTGGGACTGTAGCCAGTCTACGGTGAGAGGGACTTCTTAGACACAGCTAGGCCTTCTGCCAGATGTGGGAGGGGCTTCAGAGGCAGGTGAGTTTGACCTAGGCTCTTACTGTGCTGTCAGTAAGGACTTCTGTACAGATGCCACATCTACTGCCACAACAGTTGGGGACAGAGCACAGCAGTCCTGGCTGAGTCCCAGTGTTGCTTACTGAGGGGCTGAGGAGATAGAGGAGGTGATAGGCAACCACACTGGGAAGGAACCATCTGTCACAGCCTGATCCTTTTATCAGGGAGCTGGGGACCAGTGTGGGTACATGAATCTGCCATGGAGTCCCGCAGGCCCAGTGTCCAGGGTCCCAAGGGCCTGGATTGTGAGTACAGTGTTCTTCACCCCCTGGGCTGTCAGCTGGTATGAGCTGGTCCTAGGATAGCTCCTATTTTGGAAGTCACCTTGTGTACCCCCACTTCCTGTTTGGTCCTGTAATACACGTGAGCCCCCAGGACCACAAGGTAGGATTTCTAGGTAGAGCTTCAACACTTGCCTGCCTGAGCGCTGGGTGTTAGCTGTATTATGGATATTGGAGCCACTTGTGAGTGAGGAAGGGCCAGGCTGCAGCCTGGACACGCCCTTTCCTGGTCTGCCCTGCCAGGTGTAAACAGTACAACACCGATTGGAACGCTGTAGTTTTGAGGCCGGAGGCACTGCCTGGCTCCCTGGTTTCTGCTTCCAAAATGGGGTGGGGGGTGGAGGGGGGAGCTGCAGTTCTGCTGCCTAATGTCTGGTGCCACCCCATTCCTTCCTAATCCCCAGAACCTGCTGCTGCAGTAGATAGGCTCAGAGGCCAGACTATGTGATGCTAAAATCAATTGACATACCCCTAGGAGGAACACTTGTCAGGCAAATGATTTAGAGCAGGGGAGGGACGCTTTAACTATATTTTGGTTACATTAAAAGTCTAGGCATGCCTTAATCCCAGCACTTGGGAGGCAAAGGCAGGTGGATCTCTGTGAGTTGAAGGTATGCCTAGCCTATATAGTAAGTCCAGGACAAACAAAAATGCTTCTTTGTATTCTTTAAAAAAAAGACAACAAACTTTTTATTTCTTCATTGTGGATTTCACATCATGCATCTCGATCCCATTCATCACCCCACCCCTTTGCATCTGCCCTTGCAACCTTCCCACCAAAATAAAATATAATTTTGGTGGTGGGGTTCAAGGCAGGGTTTTTCTCTGTAGCTTTGCAGCCTGTCCTGGAACTTGCTTTGTAGACCAGGCTGGCCCCAGACTCACAGAGAAAAATTTAATTTAAGAGAAGAAAAAAGACAAGCCTTTTCATGGAGGCTGCAATGTGGCACGGTGCATTCTTTTGTCCGTGGACCTTTTCTTGCAAGTGTTCGTTGCAGAGTCAGTGGTCTGATTCTGCTACCTCTGGTTTGTGCTACACTGTCGACACTGGGCCCCGCTGGAACTCCTCCTGAATGGTCTGTATTGCCTTGTGTTGTGGAGATCCTGCAGCTTTTGGGTCTGCAGAACTGCCCCCTTCACGTGCTCCAGCAGATCCTAAGTGGGGTGGATATTGAGGTGAACCAAATCATAACCCTGGTTCAGGGCTTGGGTAGTTGCGCTGTTGGTCAGCCCCACCCCCACTCCGTCCTCACCACCGGGGTGAACTCCCCAGCATTATCCCAGCTAGTTCATCCTTTGCAGCAGTGAGCCAGGGGCAGGGCCAGTTCTGCATTCATGCCCTTGGGGCCAGCTCACCCACACCTACACCAGGGCCCAGCTCTACTGTGCTGCCCAGGCGAGGTGCAGGGCTGCGCTCCTGAGTGTTGCAGCTGGTGGGGAGCAGGGATAACGCTCCTGCTTTTAGAATCCCAGGACAGGCTCTCCCAATTGCCATAGGCAGCGGAGTGTGTGTGTGTGTGTGTGTGTGTGAATCTCTCTTGCTTGCCTCCTGCTGTATGACTGATGAGGGGCAGGGCCAGATCTTCCAAGCACTGGTTCTTGGGCGGTTCCCCCTGACGCTGACCCTGTCAGTATCAACAGAGTCAGCTCTACTGTGCCACTTAGGTGAGGCGCAGGGCTTGTTTTCCCAAGTGCTGCAGCTGGTAAGGGGCATGGTCAGTTCCCTCACCTGCCTCAGGTGGCAGGGGTGAGGGCATCTTTCCCTCACCAGCACATGACATGGCAGATGAGGGGAGTGTGGCTGGCTATCCCACTCCCATGCCCTCAGGATCAGCTTACCCACACCCCTAACCCTGACAACAGGGTAAGTTTTTGCGTGCTGCCCAGGTGAGGTGCAGGGCCCCCTTTCCTGCAGCAGCTGCTAAGGGAGAGAGGGTCAGTGCTCGCTAGCAGGGGGTGAGGGACAAGGCGTCATAAAAATGCTAATTAAGCCAGGTGGTGCCTGTCTTTTATCCCAGCACTCGGGAGGCAGAGGTAGGCAGATCTCTGTGAGTTCGAGGCCAGCCTGGTTCACAGAGCAAGTTCCAGGACAGGTTCCAAAGGCACAGAGAAACCCTGTCTAACTAAAAGATAAAAGCTCGGGAACAACAACAGTGGCAGTGTCCCCCTCTTTTGGACTGTGGAGTGGTGTTCTGTTGCCCTGGGTCCATTTCATCTTTCTAGAAGGTGAAGGGGTGGAGTGTCATCAGAGTTGATGGGCTGTTCACTGCTCTTGGGACCCCGAGCCAACTGGTTCTGGGACTCAGGCAGCATCTTTACTTTTAGGAGGTTTTCCTGTTGTGGCTGAGAATTTCAAATCAGCTAGAATACTGGCCAAACCCAGGTGCAGGACAGGTGAGCTACATAAGGCAAGGGTAATATGCAGCCCTTGGAAGTGGTCCTCACATGTTGTCTTCTGGGGGGGGACGTGGGGCCACCCAGATACCAGGCACAGTGACTGCCATGTGGCCAAGAGGCATCTCAGCTCTGAACTGCACATGGAGAATGAGAGCAGCCTGGTGCTGTCTTCTTCGAATTCAGCCTGGTGCTGTGGGCCATGACTCAGGAGTTCAGAATCTGGGCTAGGTCCACAGGGCCAAGCTTCCAGTGACCTGTTTGTTCTTTCCTTCTGGGTTTGCTTGAAACCATCTGTGAAAACAGCAGTTGGGGCAGAATGGTGTTTCTTTTTTAAGCTTTTCTGAATACCCTGTTGAACTGTTTGGAGAAGCAAGCTGTATGTTGCCTGTTCTCAGTGGCCTGAACTTCAACCCCTCTCTCTATGATATGTGAATCACTTCCATTTTTATTAAAAAAAAAAACTTATTCTTGAAATTTCCCCAGCCTGGACAGAATGGGGGTGTGAGAAGGTCCAGGGTCTACAGGGAGCAGCAAGCACTGCACTTGCTGGCCCAGGCATCCGTTCGCTTTTGTGGGCATGCTCTGGAGAGCTGCAGGGCCCTGGTGCAGCAGCATGAGCTTGCACCCACATGTATGTACTTTTGTGCAGGGCCATGTGCCTGTACCATCCACCACATGTGTTTACTGTACTTAGGCAAACACACACAGTGTACAAGTGTTCCTTTCTGGTACCTCTCCTTGTCTGATTTGATGGCTTTCAAAGTTGTCAGTCAGTGTTCCAAACAGTTCTGTCTCTCACATGTTGGCTTCTGGAAAGGTGGCTGCTGCAATCCGCTGTCTCTGGGGTGGCTGCGTGCCGTCCATGCCTTGGTAAGGGCTGGGTCAGTTGTTGTGACTTGGCTCCAGAAAGAGACCTTCCTGTGTAATTGGCTGCTTTTTAAAATCCCCGATTGCTAGCAGCCATTTTCTTTCTCCTGATTTAGTACTCAGTTTTGAAGAAAAACCTTGGAGCAGGTAGCATCTGACCCCACAGGCACTCTTCCTCCTGGTGGAGGCAGTGTCAGCCCCAGCTTTCCCTTCTCAGCTCTGCAACCCCAATAAGTTGCAGAGTTCCACAGTGAAAGCAATCCACTGTGCAGACCCTCACTCAGGCTGGTGTCCCTGGTGGAGAGCACACGATTGCTCCTGTGGGTGTGCTGGGGATGGGAAGCAGAAAGAGTACCGCCTCCTTCATGACCAGGAGACCACGCTCCTGCCTCTCCTCACAGCCTGGACCTGCTACCTGTGGGCTGTCCCTGCAGGGGCCACTGCTGCTGCTCCTCCCCATCTCCTCTTCACGGCTGGCAGTAGTGCATGACCTCATGTGCTCAGCAGTTGCCCCTCCCAGCAGGGCATCACGTGCCCTCAGCAAGAGAGAGGCCAAGGCAGAGATGGCCGGGTTTTGTTACCCAACCTGAGAAGTACCTGGTGCCTCTTCTGCTGTACCCTTAGTAGCCACATGACCATTCCTGGGGAGGTGTGGCTGGGGGTGTGGAGGAATTTGATCCATGGACATTGGGGAGGCCGCTGCACTTTCAGGAACGAAAGGGACTTGAATCCAAGGGGAATCTGAGATTCTCTTTTTAACAACATTGATTTTATCCATTTGTTCGTGCATTCATCTGTTCTGTGTGTGTTGTATACCTACATGTTTACATCACCTGCCAGTTCTGCATATAAAATACAGATGTGATTATATCCATTTATATAGCAGTAGGCGTGCACCAGAGCAACAGTACTTATTTCTGGATAACTTTCATTTTAGTTCTATTTAAATTATTTTTATTTAGTAATAAAATTTCATGCGTGTACACAATGCATTTTAATAATTTTTACCCTCCATTACCCTGTCTCACCCTCTCCCCACCGAATTCTTCTTAGAAGTTTAGTCTCTGAGATAACTCATTGCTTGATCATCAGGTTAGTTGTCATTGTTCTGACAACTTCTGCTTTGAGCCAGACTCCTTCCCATCTCATTTCGTGACTTTTCGTAGACTTTAGACTGGATTGGAATACACAGGCACCTGCCTGCAGCGGCCACCTCCTTCTTATCAGCGTTGGGAGCTCAGCCCAGGACTGAAAAGGGGAGCTGTGCTATATCTGTCCTGTTCCCCTTACACCCACGACACTCTGTCTTTCCTAGTTCACAATCTTTGTTTCCTCAGTGTGTAAGTAGGAAGCTCGGTTACCACTGAGCCTTCTGGAAGAAAACAGATTTTGAGAGAAACTCAGAGGCAGGGAGGTGCAGTCCCAGGGAGCCTTTCCTATGAGCATTGCAGACAGACCTGTGTCTCGTGCATGTGGAGACAGTCCCCCTGGCAGAGACCCAGCTGCCTTGCTGTGGACGCTGGTGGGTAGTCAGGGTGGGACCCTCTGGATCAAGATCACAAGGCTCTGCTGTCCCAGTGACAATGCCTTCTGTCCGCAGGCCGGTCCCAGCCGCAGCCCCGGGCACAGTGTGTGCATCATTGATGAGATTGGGAAGATGGAGCTGTTCAGCCAGCCTTTCATTCAGGCGGTCCGCCAGACGCTGTCCACACCAGGCACCGTTGTCCTTGGCACCATCCCAGTTCCCAAAGGGAAGCCACTGGCCCTCGTGGAGGAGATCAGGAACAGGCATGACGTGAAGGTGTTCAGTGTGAGTAACCCCTGTCCTGGGATCCCGTCCTTGCCCTTACTGCCTTCCTCTTCTGCCTTCTGCCAGTGGCATAGTCAGGGCGGGGTTTGAGGGGTTGCTTGGGAAGGTCTGTCCAAGGAGGGACCATGCCATGCAGGCCAGAGCCTGGCAGGTCACATACTCAGTGGCAGAGTTCCAGCCCCAACCCCAGCGAAAGGTGTATGCTTATAGGAAAATTAGTTACTCAAGTCTGGACCTTGACTTCAGAATTGTCTCATTAAGAAAATAAAGTAAGCCTGTAAAAAATGGCACAAGCTTTGAGCAGCTGTTTCTTCAAGGAGCATGAGGAAGCCACGGCAAACACAGAGGAGATGTGCACCCCACCATGGTGACCACAAGGTACCACACCACACCCAATAGGATGCCTTCCATGGCATAGTTAGAGAGAGGTGAAAGGACTTGGGAAAACCTGAGCCTCCCTACCCTGTTGGTGGGAAGGAGCTGAGCTGTCCCTGAAAAACTTCTGGCTTCTCCAGGTGTATGCTAGTCACGATGCCAGCAAGTCCACTTCTAGGCAATCATGATGCCAGCAAGTCCACTCCTAGGCAGTCATGATCGGTCGTTCAGGTGAGGATCCGTCAGTACTACGGTCGTTCAGGTGAGCTAGGCAGTCATGATGCCAGCAAGTCCACTCCTAGGCATGCACACGGAAGACTTGAAGACACGTGATGCAAAGCTTGAACGAATGCCCATAGCAGCATTATTTACAGTGCTTTACAGAATGAGAGGACCCAGACATCCACCAGCAGCTGACCGGGCGGGGAACCTGTGCTCTAGCCGTCTAGTGTGGGCTACTTAGCGACACAAAGGGTACAGTGCAGCCACATTCCGAGGCCTGGATGAGTGCTGTGTCATGCTGAGTGAAAGAAACCGGTTCCAGAAGGTCACGGGCTCCAAGAGTCAAGTGCATCGAGACAGGAAATAGGCGGTGATTGCTAGTGATGGGCAGGAAGGTGGGAAGGAGGTGGCCATGAATAGGGACCTTGTCTGTGACGAACCGAACCATTCCCTTCTAACCCTTATAGGGTGAACTAACTTTCATGGCATTGGTACTGCATTTCAGCAAGGCAGTTCACACACACACACACATGCACACAGAAGTCAAGGCCGTGGCGGCACCTTCTCTTTAAGACTCATCTACATCCTCTGTAAATGGTGATGTCCAGTCCCCTTCCCACCCAGGTGCTGGTCTTGCTGCGTGATAGCATGGCAGAAGATGTCACATGCTGAGACATGGCAAGCTGGCCCACTCGGGTCTCCCTTCCTTTTCAAAGCTACCAATGTGGGGCTGGTGATGTCACTCTAGAGTTTGTGCCCAGCATGCGCATCGTTTTGTGTTCCATCCACAGCACCCTTATAAACAGGTGTTGTGGCACATGCCTGTAATCTCAGTACTCAAGAGTGGAGGCAGGAGGATCAGAAGTTCGAGTTCATCTTCAATTATATAGTGTTCAGGCCTAGCCCGGAATGTGTAAGACTCCATGGCAAAAACATAAAATTAGAAAAGCCAACATTGCCATCATATGGGCCCTGCCCTCAGGACACCCTTTCAAAGCCATTCTTCAGATACCTATAACTCATGGGATTGTGGGAGATTAGGTTTCTGACACATGAACTTTTGGGGATAAAACCTGGAGTGGACAGGAACTTCTCCTCCTGACCACATGTTCACCAAAGCATCCAGGCACCATTTCCTGCTCTCTTTGATTCTTGGCCTTCTTATGTCCCTTCCCGTCATGGTCTGTGAGCTCCTAACTGTGGGGTCCTTATCCGGCACACACCCAGGTCAGGAGGCCCATGTGAGACTGATGAATCACCTTGTCTTCTCTGGCTCCCCTCATCTCTCAGAGGAGCAGAGGGCTGAGGTCAGGGGTTCCTCGTAGCACCCAGGTTTCAGGGTTATGTAAAGACAAGTAGATGTCACTGTCCTTGGGAGTAACCCAGAGCTGTGGGCCTCTGCTGCTGTGTGATGCTCTCTAGGGCTCAGGTCCAGCCCAAGCGTCTCCTTGCTTCTCTCCAGTCAGGCTGCAGCGGCTCGGGCCCACTCTCCTGTCTCCATCCTGTGCCTCCCAGAGCCTTGGTCATGCATTCCCATGGGACTTGATCCCGAAGAGCTGGCTTCTGCCTCCATTCCCTGCTTTCAGGAAAATGTTGGTCCGAAGGATGGGAGGGAAGTGCTCTTTATGCATGCTCTCTTGCCTCTTCCCACAGGTCACTAAGGAGAACAGGAATAGCCTCTTGCCGGATATTGTGACCTGCGTGCTGAGCAGCAGGACCTGAAGCAGCAGGTGACCAGGTCCAGCTCCGCCTGCTGATCACTCCCTGCCCAGGTTTGCTACCTCCCTGTCGATGGGCCTTGTACCCTCTGTCCAAGAGGGCTGGACGGCTGCTTTCCATAACCTGCTCCTGAGATCAGATCATGGCAGGCGCTGGGCCATGCGCAGCGGACAGTCCGCTGTCTGACGTGTGCTCATGGGTTCTGTCTATTTCCTGTTGCGGCTGTGCATGTGATTTGAGTAAATTCTAAATGAATGTGTCAAGGATTAGTGGAATTTGCTCCCACCAGGGTTTATGGATGTGTGTGGGGCTGGGGAGAGGAGTTCCCTTCTTCACTGGCTTACATGCTGTAGGTATGAAATAGCTCTCCAGGTGCAGCTCCAGGCTTGTGCAGCTGAAGCGGCGACAGCAACTTAATTCTCTTCAATAATGTCCAAAGAAAAACCTCTTAGTTCCCTTCTTCATCTCTGTTTATTCCTTTGTTTATTGCCTAATAAACATGAAAAGAAATCTGGTGATTCAGACACAGGAGTTCTTGTGTGGGAGGAGTGGTTTTCTGAGTGCTGGTGTTAGCTAATGCTCCACGGGCTGGACACGAGTAAAATCTCCTGTCTGTGCTCAGTTAGCCTGGCACAGTTTTCGGCCACTCTGAGCCCAAGGGCCCTGCCGAGAAAGAAGGGGCGTGGCTGTCAGCAGAGAAGGGCTTGGGAAGCTGATTTGNGAAGGGCTTGGGAAGCTGATTTGAGCTGCAGTCCCTACTGGCTGCATGGGCTCCTCTGAGGAGGGGGGCCGCAGGCAGGGGACCCAGCCCACACTGGGCTCTGCAGTGCTGAGAGAATCAACTCTGGAAGCTGCTGGACCCATAAAGGCCAGAGGCTACCCATCCCGTGGCTGGTGGCACTGGAACTCTTACATCATTTAGATATTTTTTAACAACAGCATTACTGACAGCACCCACTGATGAGTACCATTGGTCCCTTACTGGGACCGTGGGCATCTATGGGCCTGTCTTAATAGGGGCCTATGAGCTGCCCACTAGGACCCAGTGGAGAGTACAATAAACACCTGCTCCAAAGCCTGTGGCTGGGGAGGATCTCATGTCGATCTTCCTTCCAGGGTAGTTTCCAAAGCTTGGCTTGCTCTTTCAAAGCAGGTCCTGGAGGGACCACTGCAGGAGTGCCTTCTAGACCAGGAACTGAGCCTCAGAAAGGCCTACCTGTCCCTCCACCATCTGTGTCCCGTTAGGCTTTCCAAGGAGGCCAAGGATAGAGCTCACGTGGGCAGGCTGGCTGTGATGCCAGAAATGGGTACTAGAGCAGGCGGGAAACAGCATAGGATTGGGCCATAGCACCAGGCTCCTGGCCACCCAGGACCTGAGCGAACCTAGCCAAAAGCTGCCACACAGCCTGCTCCTGTCGGGGATCCCTGCTCAGCCCTTTGAACATGAAGGAAGCAGGAAAAATGGTGGCAGTGGTGGCATACAGCATGCTCTTGCCAGCCGAAGTGTTGGCCTCTCACTTGGCCCGTCTAGTGGTGTACACCTGTAATTGAAGCACTCGGGAAGCAAGTGCAGGAGGATGGTGAGTCCCAGGTCAACCTGGGCTACGTATGGAAACATTGTCTCAAAAATCAGTTTTAAAATATCACAGCTACGGTAGGTCGAAAGGCTTCGACCCAAGTCTAAGTGGCAGCAGAGTGTCTGCTTAGTCTATGCTCCCTTCTGTGTCTCCATCCAGGCTCTCTGTCACCTCCCCCTCACACCGACACATCCGTCAGTGACTATTACTCTGGCAGATGAGGGTCAGGGAGCAGGCACACAGATTTCAGATGCACATCCTGGAACTCTAAGGAACGCTGATGCCGGGGCATTGGGGTCTCTAATGGAGTTGGATGTGGAGCCTGACTTGAGGAGTTGACGTTGAAAAGCCCATTGATGTGCATGTTGCTCACATACATTTCAGCCAGAATGACATGGTACGACAGGGTGCATGTTGCTGACATGCATTTCAGCCAGAATGACATGGTACGACAGGGTGCATGTTGCTGACATGCATTTCAGCCAGAATGACATGGTACCACATGACATGCATTTCAGCCAGAATGACATGGTACGACAGGGTGCATGTTGCTTGCATGTATTTCAGCCAGAATGACATGGTACGACAGGGTGCATGTTGCTGACATGCATTTCAGCCAGAATGACATGGTACCACAGGGTGCATGTTGCTGACATGCATTTCAGCCAGAATAGAGAATCTTCCAGGCTCTCCTGGTGGGCAGAGAGGCTTCCAGGAAAACTGCAAATTCATGGAAGATTCTGGGAACAGTGAGGTGACCCTGCCTCCTCCCGTCCATTCATAGAGGATGGGCTTGACCTATATGTCCCGCCTGCTCATGCTGTAACCTGGGTTTGGGACCGAATGACGTCAAGTGGTGTGTGTGTG
>LOEQ01000253.1:343312-361919 GCA_001685075.1 Bramus lutescens | reverse complement strand
CGGGGGGTGGATGTCCCCAGTTAGAGCATCTTAGCTGGAAAAGAGGGGACAGCAGGGCCCAGGTACAGCTTGTCTGTGACAGATCCTGCTCAGGGGACAGAGGGTGAAAGGGGGTCTGGGAAAAATGATAGGGATGAACCTTTCTCAAATATCAACTTTGCTAGGTACCAGGTAAGCGTCCATAAGGAGGCTTGCAACCATTTTATTTGAATACAGGGTGTCACATATCTCAGGCTGCCCTTGAACTCACTATGTGGCAGAGGATGACCTTGAACTTCTGATCCTCTGCCTCTACCTCCACAATGCAGGAATTACAGGTATATGTCACCATGCATGGCTTATGCAGTACTTGGGGGTTGAACCCAGGGCTTCAGGCACACTAGGTAAACCTTTTATCTTAGCCCAACCCTTACAACCTAGAAGATCTGAGACCTGGGACCCCTGGGTTCCAACCACCCATAGTAATATTTCCAAATGCAACAGTCTAAAGTTCGCAGTGACCAGAAACATTCTGCAGAGCCAACCTGACTTCCCAAGGAAAGATGCATCTCAACGGCTTGCAAACAGGCCAGGTTGCAATAAAGAAAATGTCTGACAGAATTCATCAAACACAAACCCCAGGCACCTGCACAAGCCTAACATATCCCAGCTGTCTCTCCGGTACCTCATAGCCATATTGTGCGCAGCTGTTCCCAGAGCTCGCCTTCCCAGAATGCACAGGGCAAAGGAAAGTGTCACCAGAGGTGAGTCTTCATCGCTGTCCACCGCGTCCAGGGCCTTGGAGAGCTGAAAGAACAAGGATGTGAAGCCAGTTGTCACCAGGCCTCTCACGTGTGTGGCTGAAGCAGGCTGCAGGATGACCATGAACTAAAAAGTCTTCTGCTTCAGTCTCCCCACTTTTAAGATTATAGACATGAGCTACTATATCTAACTCGAAATATAATTTTTAAAATTTTCAGTCATTGGAATTCTTGCTTCTCAAGCATAAAAACTGGAGTTCAGATTCCAAGATGTCCTGCAAGACTTGGGGGCACGTTTCTGTAACCCCAGGCCTGGGAAAGCTGAGGCGACGATTCCTGGGACTTGCTGGCTAATCAGCCCGTACAAACTAGTGAGTTCCAGGTTCACAGACACCCTGTCATAAAGTAAGGTGGAGTGTGATTGAGTGAGACGCCTGATGCTGACCTCTGAGCTCCATGTGCCTGTGTCCACTCATAGGCACCAAATAAAGTAAAATTATAACAAAATTTAATGATTTTGTTTTGTTGGTGGTGCTGAGTATTAAAGCCCTCCAAACACAAATTTATTCAATGTTAATTTATTAGTGTGTGTGTGTGTGTGTGTGTGAGTGTGCCCATAGTCATGCACTCCACATGATTCTTTTGAGACAGGGTATCTCGCTAAATCTGGAACTCACTGGTTTGGTGCTGGGCTGGTGGCCAATAAGTCCCTAACAATCCTCCTGTCTCAGCACCACCTCACTAGCACTGGGGTTTCTGACATGGGTCACACACACACACACACACACGCGCGCGCGCGCACACACACACTGCAATTTTAAACAAGGAAATTTCCAGCATCTTGATGCTAGTACTCTAGCGACTTGAGCTATACTAACCCTGGTCCTGCTGGCCCTGTTTATAGGGACAGATACTTTCAAAGTTCTGTCACTGGAGACAAACCCCGTTATCTCCCAATTAAGTACTAAACATTTACTTGCTTAAGCACTGAACGTTTGTTAGAAAAATAATTTTTTCACCTCTATTTTCTTATTATCTACCTTGGAATACAGTAGGAGAGAGGAGGTTAAGGACCCTTGCTGTGTGGGCTTGTCCTCAGTGGCTCAGCCCCAGGTCCCCTCCTACCTCCTGTCTTTTCCCTGCGCAGTACTGAATCCACTCCAGGAAGACGGTGCAGTAGCTCGCCCGTGTGATACCCTGGAGACATGGGACGTAATCATCGTCGATGTTGATGTTAAACACTGCAAGGTCACGCTCAATGTGATGCCACTTGGCAAAGGGCTGGAGGGACTTCAGCAGGGATTCGTTCTTGACCCACGAGAGGAGTTTGGGGGAAGTGACCATGTAGTATATTATGCTCTGCAGAAAGCAAGTGAGACTGTGAGATTTCACAGCCAGTCAACAGCCAGGGAGACCTCATTGCTTTGATTTATTGGGCCTCCATAAGGAGGGTCTAGAAAGATGGCTCGGAGGCCAAGGGGAGACGGCTTTGGCTGAAGGGGTCTGAGGTCTTTGATGGGTACCTTTTGGCTACCAGCACAGTGTAGAGGGCACGAGGTCCTTTCCATCATAGAAAATCACTAAGGAAACCAGGAATGTTAAACATGCAGGGTTGCCTCTTCAAAAGAACAGATATACAGCCAATCTGCCCATGTGACTTAGAATGCCGCTGCTAATAGCCTGGGGACTTCTGTGTTGTCTGCAGGGCCAGAGCGCACCTGAATCCTCCCGACTCTTACATTTATCTCAGACTCTTCCTCCCTAGACCCTCATCTTGAGCATTGTTTCTCTTCTCAGTTAATAGAACCCATCTTTATGGAAGAGTTCAAAAGGACTTTGAAAAAAAATTTCAATGTTACCATGCAGCAAGCTTTGTTGTACACAGAGGATTGAGTTAATTATCACCGGGACATTTTTTTTCCAAAATTGTGCTATGTTTAAATATGCCTAAAATAAATGGCCTGGGGCCAGACTCTAGAAGTTGGAACTAACACCAGCTACTGAGTTGTGCTGAACAAATTTCCCTCTGGCATCACACAGATCGACAGTCCTGGCCCTGGTGGTTGCAGAGACATCCCACAGGACAGCACTAAATTGTGAAGCCCTTAGTAGTAGGCTTGTCACCGTCCATAGCCTTCCCCCAGCACAGGGTCCCTCACAAGGGTTTCCTCTGTCCTCTTGTGTCCTTCTGGTCCCTTTTCCTTAGAACACAACTCAGCCCAGACCAGCACTTGGTACCCTGAGCCAGACCCCATTTTCCCCCACTGGGCATCCAAGCTGCACACTGCCTTTCTTGTCTTTTTCCTTTCCCCTTTCCGTTTCCTCCCTTCCTCTTCTCTTCCCCTGTCTCTCTCTCTTTTTTTTAAAAAAATCATTTTTCCCTAATCTTTGGATTGCATGTTGAAACAGGGTCTTTTATAGGATGGTTTGGAACTCTCCATGTAACACTGAACTTCTGCCCCTCCTTCTCTTCCTCCTGAGACTGGGACTTATACATGTACACCAACCACAACATGAGGTTTTATGCAGTGCTGGGAACTGAACCCAGGACTCTGTGCATGCTGGGCAAGCACTCTGCCACCTGAGCTACATCTCCAGTCCAAAACTCTGGTTCTAAGCTGGACCATCTGCACAGCAGCTAATAATGTAATCTGTAACATTAACACGGACCTGCTGATGCACCCTGGATATTTAAATTGGCCATCATAACAAGCACCCCTGCCGTGGTGGAGACGGACAGGCAGTCAAGGTTGTAGCCAGCCTGCTGTGCCCAGGCTTAGGCTAACACAAAGCCCTGTTGTGTTTTTCAAGAAAGAAGAGGTCCCCAAGCCTGACTGCATCTCTCATTGGGAAGCAGGGAAAAACCTCGTCAAGCCACTTTGTGTAGAGATTTTCAGGAACCCTGCCTTTTGCCCCCTCTCCCCATTTCCTAGGCGCCACCCCTTGCGCTGGGAAGCACAACACACCTTGACATAGTAGCGGACGAGCACCCTGCGGAGGTCAAACACCTGCAACATGGTGGCTGCGTTGTTGTCCATGATGCGATAGCCCTCCAGGATGTACTGTGTGCGTGTGATCTCCCAGGTGAGCCAGCGCAGGTGGAAGGCAGCATTGCAGGACAGCAGGTGTGGCAGGTGGCCAGGCTTGCAGCAGCAGCAGCCTTTGTCATCCTCATCACCTTCCATGATGGCCTCCACCTCCCTCTGCTGGCAGTAGGTTCCTGGCCAAGGATGCAAGAGGCATTAGGTCACACAGAGGTCAGAAGAGGGCGTCAGATGATCCGGAACTGGAGTTATAGACAGGTGTGAACTGCTGTGTGTGTGTGTGGTGTGTGGTGAAAATCAAGCCCAGTTCCTCTGGAAGGGCAGCCAGTGCTCTCAGTCACCAAGCCATCTTTGAAGTCCTGTGAGGTGTCTCTGAAGGTGCTAGGAGGTGCTGGAGTCAAGTGTGTGTTCTTCATTTTAAAGCAGGCCTACTAAACAGCCATGAATAACTTTTGGGGTGTGTACCTATGTGAAAGGTGTGTGTGTGTGTGTGTGTGTGTGTAGGTAGGTAGGTAGGTAGGGAGGTAGGTAGATACATAGGCAAGAGTTTACCCTGGGGGAGGGTTATTTCTCAGGAGCCCTCTGCCTTGTTTTGAGACGGTCTCTCCATGGATGGGAGCTCAGTAAGTTGGCTAGGTCAGCTCTGCCTCCCCGGAACTGGAGCTCAAGCCTCTAATCCCAATGAATGTTCAAAGGCAGGAACAGTGCAATCCCTGGAGCTTGCTGGCCAGCAAGACTAGCCAAGTCACTGAGCTCCTGCTTCAGTGAGAGGCTTTGTCTCAACAATAATAAAGAAGAATGGAATGATGAGACACTGAAGAAAACACCTGGCATCAACTTCTGGCCTCCACAAACGTGTGCGAAAATACACAGAAATGTCATGCACACAGATGTACACACACCCAAAAAAGTAGAACTAATCAAAGCTTCCGGGAACATCAGGCAGCACAGTACCTGGTAAATGTTGAAATGTGTAATTCTGTAATCATCTCTGGGAGTAAGACGACCCAACTTCCTCTCTGTTTACAGGCCAGAACAACAACACAACCAACCGGACTCAGAGGAGGGGGTCATTCCTCTACTATGTCAAGGTGTGTTGTGCTTCCCAGCGCGAGGGGTGGCGCCTAGGAAATGGGGAGAGGGGGCAAAAGGCAGGGTTCCTCATAGTTCACGGGTCATTCAGAATACCTCCTCCTCACACAGCCTTCCTGAGGCAGATGCTAAGGTGGCAGAGACTCTGTTAGTACCCACGGGAAGCAGCCTGTTCACCTAGACCCGCCACATACACCAACATGCCTTGGGCCCCTCCAGTTAAAAGTGAAGGGAACTATGTGTGAGCTCGCACTCGTGGGAGACAGCGCTCTACTTTACGGATGAAGTCTGGAACTCGGGGAGTCAACAGACCATGCAAGCTGCACAGACATAAAACCCAGAGGCACGACGAAGTGGTGACTGTCGCCAAGAGGAAGAAAACTGTGGAGTTTGAGGTTAGTGGGAGAGCTGTGTGGATCTGCCAATTAAGATAAAGATCCGGGTTGGGTTTGCTTTGGATAAGATTAGGCTACGTGGATGTTTCCACACGTCCCAGTGGGCCAGTGATTATGGGGGTCAGCCAAACCGCGAGAACACTGATAACATCTCCCTCAGGAGCATAAATCTTGCTTTTTTATATTCCCTGGCTCCAAGGGGAGTGGGTGGCTTCACCCTAATAATTGCCTGTGCTTTCTGTGTCCCTTCTGCGAGGTCCATCAAGATGCTGAGGAGTGGCCTGCAGGGTGGGGCCACATGAAAGTTTGAAAGAATTCTGAGAAAATGGGATTTAAAATTTTAACATCAAATAGACTTTTAAAACGTTTAGACATTCTTTATTTAAATCCTCCCCTCTCTCCACCCCTTCTTTCCTCCCCTCTCTCTTCTCTCCACTCCCCCTCCTCCCCTTCCTCCTCCTCTCCTCTCTCCACTCCCCTCCTCCCTCCTCTTCTCTCCACTCCCCCTCCTCCCCTTCCTCCTCCTCTCTCTCCACTCCCCCTCCTCTCCTCTCTCTACCCCTTCCCTCCTCCCCTTCCTCCTCCTCTCCTCTTTCCACTCCCCCTCCTCCCCTTCCTCCTCCTCTCCTCTCTCCACTCCCCCTCCTCCCTCCTCTTCTCTCCACTCCCCCTCCTCCCCTTCCTCCTCTCCTCTCTCCACTCCCCCTCCTCCCCTTCCTCCTCCTCCCCTCTCTCCACCCCTTCTTTCCTCCTCCCTTCCTGGTCCTCTTCATGTTCTTTTTCCCTCNTCCCTCCCTCCCTCCTTCCTTCCTTTCCTGTCTCCCCTCCCTCTTCTTCCTTTCTCTCTCTTCTCCTCCCTTCCCCTATGTCCTCCTTTCCTTCCTTCCTTCATCTCTCCTTCCCTCTTCTGGTCACTGCAACACCCCCAGACATGGTTTACCCAAACCTGCTTCCCTCTAAATAGCATCCCAAAGCATCCCAGCCTCAGGGACCACCTTTGTCTCCTCTAGTATTTCAGCTCCCCAGTTCATTGCCCCCTCTCTGGGCTCACAGTTCTTGATGCTGTCACTGGGGTCCTGCTTTCTATCTCCTCATCCGTTTGCTTTTCTCCTTTCCTAGCCTGACCACTGTCACCTCTGTCACACCTTTGCTTCCTGTTCTTGCCTTCCTGTGTGACTCTCCAGTGGTTAGCCCCATCCTGTCGTCCGCGTTCTGCGGCGCAGGGAAGATGACGCCATTATCTTCACATGTCTGTTTAGAAGTGTCACGCTTTCCACGCATTCCCAAACTCATGCCCGATGCCCTACTCAGCTCGTCCATCTGGTGCCAACTCCTGTGACAGTGGTGAGCTAGTTCATCAAGGCCCTGGGGCAGAAGCTGAGGCCCTGTAAAGCCACGTCACCGGGATGTCCACTGAAGATCCTGATATGAAAGTAGATTGGTTTTTCCAGTGAGGAAGGCGGTGTGGAGCTGTCAGAAGCCTGTGTGGGAGACATCTACTGAGTGCCTGGGAGCCAAGTAAATACCGTGGCAGAGATTTCCAGCAAGTACCCCACAGTCAGACTGTCCAGATGGAGAGCCACATGGTTGCCCAGCTGCACCCTGATCTAGCGGTGAGCTCAGGGCCCTTCTTCTCCCTTGCTTTTCTTTTGGAATTAGGGGCTTGGGAGGAAGGATGACGCCTCTCCTGAGGGTAGCTATCACCTTCAAGGTGCTCTCTCCTGAGCCCGAGTTCACAGGCATCTTATAAAAAAGACCAATCCCCTGCCTTGGTTCTTTGTTTCTATCCCTCACCTCCAGACAGTATCATTGGATCTGCAGCCCCAACCCTTCCCTTCAGGCCATCTGGTGCCCACTGGCACGTGCTTTGTTTATGACCCTGACTTGGACTTTCAGCTGATATTAATCTGTCAACCCTTGAATTATTAATTACCTTTGAGGACACACCTCACCAGAGTCCTTTAAGGTGACTCCGTATGCATGTTTATCCTCTCCTCACAGAAATGGCTAAGCCACCTGTCCAGGTCACCCAACTAAGCGATCACAGTAGGATGGGAAACTCCAACAAGAGCTCTACTTGCTTTCCAGGTGGTCACACCACTTCTATAGGAGCCATGGAACATAGAAGGAAGTGGCCCATTCTGTGCTCAAACCTGGCCTGTAACCACCTCCCCTGCGTGCTTCCCCTTGCTGCCACGCTCCACACTGACACTCGAGGCCACCTTGAAAGCAGTACACAAAATGGCTGGGGCACCTGACAACATTGAAAGGAGCCGCTCTGTGTTCTGCTACCTCTACATCTGCAAAGTGACAGCACATCGTGTCATGGTCTCAGGGCTCAGCTGTATCGTTAGAGCACTGGCCTTTCTTCAACAGCTATGCCCACCACTTAAGCCTCAGCAACTATGTCCCACCAGGAGAAATGAAAAGCCAGATACCCTTTGACCTAGAGACATGCATGTGTCCTTGGCTTTGGTGCTCTGATCTACTTAACTTAGACTCGGACTAAGCTGACAGCACAGAGAGGCCAGTGACGGGCGCATGTAGGAGAGGCCGTGGTAGGAGCTGTTTGTCTGCTCTCGGGTCGGCGGTATCCGAGGGCTCAAGCTCGGGGATCAGCGGCATGGGGGCAGCCCTGAGTCCACTGCAGAGATGAGGGTCCTTTGCAGCTGGCATGTGAGTTTAAGGTTTATATAAGTGTGTGTGTGCATGTGTGTGCATGTGTGTGTATGTGTGCGTGTGTGTGTTCACATGTGTGGTGTGTATGCCATGGGTATGCAAGTGCTCAAAGAAGGTAGAAAAGGGCATCAGACCCCCTGGACCTGATGCTGAGCAGTAAAATCCAGGTTTTGGGAAGAATATCAACGGCTCTTAGCCATCGCTCCAGCCCCTGTTGTGTGATTGCAGATTTGAACTTGCCCAACCACCCCAGGCCCTCCCACGTTGCTCAGAAAGTCTTCATCCCTGGATGCATTTCCCATAAACCCTTTTCCTCTTACGTTAAAACGGGTTGATTTCTGTGGCTTGACCCTCAGACCTCCTCTTAACTTGGTGCTTCTCTTTCAGGGGGTTGGGGCTGGGGGCAGGGCAGAGGACTCTTCCCCATGACCTCTGGGGGAGATTTCTTTCTTTCTTCCTGAGAAAGTATAGACTGGTGATAGAGGACTTGCCTGGCATGCGTGTGGTTCTGAGTTTGATCACTAGCCATGAGAGAGGGAGGAAAGGAGGAAGGGAGGGAGAGAGGGAGAGAGCGAGCCAGAGCAAGCTGCGAATGTGCAAACAGCCCCCACTCCCTCTCCTGGCTTCCTCAGTAGAGTTCCAGAGAGAGACTGTGTCTGGGTTTTCACTGCCCCCAGGCCATGCCCAGCTAGATTAAATTTGACCAGAATAAAACCTGCTCTTTCAGAAGACAGGGAATTCATAAGAAAAGTAGAATGAAGAAAAAGAAACCTAGAACACCACCCAAGAAGAAAACCCACCTCCGAGGGAATATTGTAATTGATGCTGCAACGAGAATAAACCCTCCCACAGTCCTTTGGGGTCAACGTAGCTCTTCCTCAGAGCTTGAATTCTGTCAGGCTATGGGACTTTTAAGTCTCCATGTTTAAAAATCATGCTAAAACTAGGTCAGAGAAAATGTACTGTAGGAGAGCTGTGGGATGAAGGCAAGCTAGCTGCCATTTTTACCCTCAAGACATGGCTTCTGTGCTAATCTTACAGTCAGGTGACATGCCCACTGTGGTTGACTGGAAGAAGACAAAGCCATAAACCCCTAACTGACAGCCCCTCCCAGAAGCCTGCTTACATAGCCCCAACTTTGGTCATGCTGGGAACCCCTTCTGTATTTTACCCTGTGAGGTTTCAGGAAGCCAGTATGCTGTGGCAATGTTGAGCCCCAGCAAACCATGCCTATCACTCACCGTAACACAGGACAAGGAGATACGGTTAGTTTTTCTATCACCTGACGTTGAGCTATAACTAGAACTATATTAATTACTTTTCTTGCTGTTGTGGTAAAATAACTCGGCTAAAGCAATTTAAGAAGGAGGTGTTCCCTAGGGCTTGTGGTTTATGGGGATGCAGTCCGGTATGGTGGAGGAAAAGACATCAGCAGGGTGGCTCCTGACCATCAGGGCAGGAGTGCTCCATCTGGGTGGATCAGACAGCACAGACCAGAGAGCACCACTGTTTCCCCAGTTGACTGACATGTGCTTGTCAGAATGTCTGCTCAACAGGAGAGGCAGCCTTGATCCCATGCAACAGAACCGTCCCCAAGCCCTTCTTGGTGACGTCTTCTCTAGAAGGTTTGTTCTGTTCGTTTTTATTTGTGTGAATGTGTCTGAGTGTGCGCATGAGAGTCCAGGTGCCCACAGAGGTCAAACTGCATCGGAAACCCTGGAACCGGAGTCAGGTGCTTGTAAGCCTCCCGACTGGATGCTGGATTCAAATGCAGGCTTTTGCAAGAGATGTACATGCTTTCAGCGAGTGAGTCATTTCCTCACCCCTGATGGTGGCTTCTGAGCAGTGCTCTGCATGGTCCTCCACCTAACACCCCGAGTTCCAGTGAGGCCACAACTGCGCAATCCTCCACCTAACACCCTGAGTTCCGAGTTCCAGTGAGGCCACAACTGCATGATCACCTAACACCCCGAGTTCCAGCACTGCCGTAACTGCATGGTCCTCCACCTGACACCCTGAGTTCCAGCGCTTGCCGCAACCGCACTGTCCTCCGCCTAACACTCCGCAAGCACGGAGACCCCTACCTCGGAACTCTAGTCCTCGAAGTTGAAAGGTGACGAGACCGTTCCCAATCTCGATCAGGTGGACGAAGGCATTGAGGTCATCTGAAGCCAAAATGAAGCAGTCACCCGAGCTGTAGTTGCCCCAACGGCCAAGCACCAGGTCTCCACAGAGCGACTCCTGCAGGGTCCGTGTCAGGTGCTCATAGAAGATGGAGTTGAGATTGTTGTCATCGCTCCCTGAAGGCAGGCGGAAAGGAGCGTGGTGAGGGTTTTACCCAGAAGCAACACGCCATCTTATGCTCAGATCCTAAAACAGCGAGCTGCCCTTTGAAAGTCGGAGTTTTCACGGACACAAAAGTACTTGCTTCCCATCTAGTTTGGCAGATTATCCTGAGACCTCCTGGGCCGCCCTTCTAGACCCCGCGGTAGCTTCATACAGATGCGTTACTGTCTAAGTGCAAATTACTTACACAATCCTGTGTTAAACTCAGCTCAACGCTCTGACCTTGGGGGCTGGCTGTGCTGCTGTGCAAGTATGAGGACCCGAGTTCACTCTCTAGGACAACCACAGTGACAGGCACTTGTAATCCCAACACCAGGAAAGGAGAGAGAAGTGATCCCTAGAGTTCTTGGCTGGACACCCTAGTCCATGGAGCTAGTTCCAGGCCAGTGATGGGCCTCTATTCAAAACACAAGGTAGATGCTCCTGCGGAATGACACTCAAGCCTGACCTCTTGGCTCCACACACACGACACATCTACATGGGCATGTGTGTGCATACACACACATTTTAGCTCTAGGTCTGTACTTTAATTCTCTACCTAACATCTCCTGTCTCAAATGCTCCACAGCTTCCATGAGTACAGAAAGGACTTTGGGGACCCAGTGTGCACAATCACGTGTAAAACAACCACAAAACCAAACCAGTTTCTCATTGCTTTCCAGTAAACACCTGGGCCCGGGCCAACCATTCCCACAGCAGCTGCCCATTTGTGTGCCCCCCAGCATGGATTGAGAATGTGGGTTCTGTACCCTGACCAAGGCGTGATTCTGTCAGGGGCTGCCCATTGGTTAAGATCTGACACTCAGTTGAACGGATGGTGAGAGCCAGGGAAGAGGAAGAATGTTGGGAGGAGATGGAGCCAGGATGCCACACTTCCCAGTGGGAGGCCGGGGCTGAGTGTGGCCGTGTGGGGGGCATTTCCTTGCCAGGTTCTGATGGCAGCTCTCCCTCTCTGGGGTGTCTCAAGATGAGAGTTACAAGCTTTTCAAGGAAAGACTGGACAAACTTGGAAATCCTTCTGGTAAATGCTTTGACTGAAGATCAAAGGACTGGTAAGACCAAAGAGAAACTCCGGGACCTAGTGTTCTAGAGAACGAACTGCGGTCCTCGGAAACTTCTGCAAAGCCAGGCAGACATGGCTTCTTCCTGGAGGAAAGACCTAGAAGCAAAATTTAAGACTTCTGTGTGTTGTCTGCCAGAGAGGAGACAGTTCTATGAAGAAAAGGCTGCAGTTTGACCTGAGTGACCCCTCTCTGTATCCTTGGGACACAGAGCACAAACAAGGCTGGCCTCAGCCTGGAGACATCCCAGAATGCTTATACAGGGAAGAGGACCAGGTTGTTGCTAGGAGACCCCTGGGGGGCAACTATCAGATACTGAGCAGTTGGCAGGGTGCTGGAGCTGGTTGGAACCTAAAGAGATAAGCCGAGACATTGGTAAGCTGCTAAGGCTGCTAAGACTTGGCAGAGGAACCTGCTGGTAAGGTGTCGGCTCACACTCCTCCATGTTCAAGCCTGCTGGCCTGCTCTTGGGACACTACTTAAACATCACCCTTGGTTCCCCGCACTTTTAAAGAAGAGACCTGAGTGAGAGAATTAGCCCTTCCTACTGTGCACACTCTTCTGTCTTTTAATACAACGACAAGTGGAAATTTGGCCCAGAACATCTTAGCACACACTGACCACACATCTGTATAATTAGGGAAAATGAGATATTTGTGGTTAGCGGAATGCAGGATGGACTTCTGAGACTGTCCATATACCTAATACAATGATCCTGCTGTGTCACCGAGTCCCACAGCTGCATACCAGAGACATTCCCATCTCCCCTCCAATCCCTAGACACTGATGGAAAGTCCCACAAATAACAAGCCTGACTCTCCAGGTGCTTCCAGGCTTTAAGCTCTGACTTTATACTAATTGTGTCTATGCAGTCCCAGTATAGATGGTCCCAATAAAGATGGTTTCATTTGAGGATGTTGGATGCATTTGGTGGTTGCTTCCCAGGTTTCGTGTCTGATCTTTGGGGGCTCTTGTCTTGCGGTCTGAGGCTAGGGTGATACTGGGCAGTGGTGGCCAGATGCACCTTCAGGTCAGCTCTGTGATCACAGATCCCAGGAAGGAGAAAGTGACATCCTGGGATGGGTGATGCTACCAAATAGGGATGGGATGTGGGTGAGAGGCGCCACATGCATCTTCAAGTTGCATGCAGGTATTAGCATTGTCATAGATAGCCAGCATGAACACAGGACACTATTCTTCCTAGAGGTAGAGAGAGAGGCCTGAGCCTGAACAAATGTCCAGCTTCACTAAAATCACATTATAATTGTCATTCTGATAAGAGGAAGAAAGAGACAGATAGCTCAAAATGAGAATACCTATAGAAAGAAAAAAGTCGAATCTCCCAGTAGGTTACTCCACAGCTTAATGTTGACCAAGGTTTTTGATGAACTCTTGATGCTCAATCCTACAATAGTTCATCCATATAAAAGTCAACACAGGGCCATGTTTTTGTTCTTGTTTTTGAAGATGAGGCCCCACTATGTCACCTAGGCTGGTCTGAAGTTTCTGATCCTTCTGCAGCTGTTTCCTGGATGCTGGGGTTACAGGCATGTGCCACCATTCCCAACTCAAAGAATGTTTTCCTAAGGGGCCAGTCCTAAGGTTTAGAGTCTGCTTGATGTCTACCATATAGAAACAATGTAAAATGTCTTCACAGGGTAACTGGATACAGTCACTAACCAACCCCAAATACTGGAAGACTGTTTCCGGAGAAACCAAGGAGGAATCGATGAGTGTACTTGGCCCGGGTATGCACTGTGGGCAATGTATTTACCAAGACATGCCTTGACTCTGCCATGAGCACACAGAGCATACCGAACACCTTCCTTTGGAACCTATCGGCACAACAAAGAAACACAAGGTTTAAAGAGGATAGGAAAAGCAGGGCTGGAGGGATGGCTGCTCTTCCAGAGGACCAGGATTCAATCACCAGCACCAACAGGGCAGCTCACAATTGTCTGTAACTCCAGTTCCAGAGGATCCGACACCCTCACACAGACATGCATGCAGGCAAAACACTAATGCATATAAAATATAAATAAATTATTTTTTAAAAAAGAAAAAGCACTTACCTGGGTCTCTTTCCATTTGTACAGCCAATCTTGTGTTGGAATTATCCACACGCCTTGTACTAGAAGGGGCCACAGAAAGTAAAAGGTCAATGGTTAGATCTCTGCCCATTACGAAGCTGGTGGACCAAACAAATGTGAGGTGGGGCATGCAGGGTGCTTACAGGGGAAAAGGGACATGGCCACTGAAATGCTCTTCCCTCTCAGAATTAAAAAGATATATGTTTTATTATCATAATCTCTCTCCTCCCTCCCTCCTTCTTTCTCTCTCTCTGTATACGTGCATGGCATGGCTCTCCTGTGGAGGCCAGAGAAAGGACAACTTACAGGAGTCTGTGCTTTCCCTCCACAATGTGTGTACTGCGGATCAAACTCAGGTCACCAAACTTGGCAGCAGCCACCCACTGAGAATCCCACCAGCCCATTTCGGTGTTCACACAAAGCATCTGGGATTCCAGTTGGTTCTAGAAAATGCCTGTGAGTAGTCGGCATCTCTGCCACAAGCTTCTACAAGTCAGGGGCATACTTACAGGGTTTTTCTTTGGCTGAACCATGAGAACAACTCTTAAAAACTTAGGAAAGAGCCAGATTTTCTGTAGCCCTGGCAAGAAGGGGTCACCAGAACAGGGTCCGCCCTGACAGTGCAACTTGGTTTAGGGCTCCTAAACGGCATTGGTGATGACCAGCCTTATTTCTGAGAGTCAACAGTGGGGAAAGGATCTGGTCTGGGCTTCACTCTGTGACCAATCAGCAAATCTCTCCAAGTAACTTCTGCGTAGATCAGTGATTCTCAACCTCTCTGATGCTGTGACCCCTTAATATAGTTCCTCATATTGTGGCGACATCCCCCCAGCACAAAATTATTTTCATTGCTATTTCATAACTGTAATTCTGTTATTATTATGAATCATAATGTAAATATCTGATATGCAGGTTGAGAACCTCTGGCATTGCTGCTCACCCTACCAGCACCCCTGAGACAATGCCTGTCATTCAGGCCACACGCCTCAAGACCCCTGAATGTCAGCATGTGCTCTACTTGGAGAGCCTGTGTCTGAGTAGCCGTCTTTGCATTTCAGACACAGCGTACCAGCCTCATTAGCCTTTAAATGGCAAAGGTTGTCAGGAAGATGATGATGCTTATCTGTGATAAACATGGCGATTTCACATTGTTAACTCCACCCCACCGACATTAAGAAAGGCATTTTGTCAAGACACAACAGCATGAACACCACATTATACACAGGGTCCCACTGGCACTTCTGAAGGATTTTTTTTTTTACTATGGTATCTTCTAGGAAGAGAAGCAGCTGTGTGTGCATGCATGCGTGTATGTATGTGTGTGCAAGTGTGTGTGTGTCTGCAGGTGCAGGAGATAATATAGGCTGTGGGTCCTCAGGTGCCTTTCACCTTTTGTTTGAATTGGGGTCTTTCATTGGCCTGCAACTTCATCCCAAGAGCCAGGCTACCTGGCCCATCAGCTTTCAAGAGTCTGCCTGTCCTTGCTTCCCATCCTGCTGCCGGGATCCCAGGCTCACACTGCTGGTATTTTGTATGAGTTCTGGAGATCTAAACTCAATCCTAATGCCTTCAGGGCAGGTGCTTTACTGGTTGAGCCATCTGACAAGCCCGCCCAGCTGCCCCTGATACTTCACGCTTGATATTGATATGCTCAGCGTGACCTGACCAACAATGAGCATTTGTCAGGAATGTCAAGGAATGTCGTTGGAATGCAGAGCGATCTCTTGGCTGAACCTGCCTTCCAGGGATTGGGACTGATTACAAGAATCTAGGAATGGATTATATTTGAATCAATGAGATGGCTCATCTTCAGAAAAAAAAATCAAAAGCATCACTTGCTTCTGTATCTGCCTTAGACATTCACCAGCCATCTAGTTAGGGCCCAGTGTGCACTCGATGGTTGATTCCACAGAAGGACTGCAGACAATGGCTCTTTGAATGCACCATAAGGCATGAATCTCAGCTCCATCCTGCGTCAGCTTCCCTCCCAAACAGCCTCATGGCATCTCTCAAAACAGCAGAGCTCAGGGCAACAGAAGACCAAGCAAACAACAGAATCCTTCATAATGAAGGTTGAGGTCCCATGTCTGCATACTGAATCCCTAAACGGAATTTTAATTTCACCTTAAGACCTAGGACAAATGGAATTTCCAGCTGCAGAATAAACAATTTTTAATATGGGACTGAGCCAAAAGAAAGTCAATTATCCCACTCCTTAGGGAATGTAGATGCTTTCTATAGCTCTGTACACTGCAATGCTGTCTTTCCAAAGGTGACAGCCTCTTTGGAACACAGAAAGCTCACTAAGTCCTCATGAGCTCCGCCAGCCCACTGGGTACCCCCAGGCCTAGGGCATCTCCCTCTCAGAAGGGAAGCTTCCAGAGCTCTGGGCAGTCTGAGCTCCACCAAGCCACCTGGTACCCGCAGACCTAGGGCATCTCCATCTCAGAAGGGAAGCCTCCAGTGCTCTATAATCTGAGTTCTCCTCCGGTGAGGTCCACCTGGAACCTTGGTGCTCACGACTGAAAGGTGCTAACTACCTCTGTAATTGGATTCCTGCCTGAACTGTCCCATCGCACACCATCAGATCTGTTGCTTCCATCTCGCCCTCCCACTTCTCTGGGATGCAGGCTGGTCAGCTGGGCATACACCCGTGGGTGGGATATCTCTTCCAAAACTTGCCCTGCGAAGTTACTGTGTCCTGCAGACAATGCCAACCTGGAGGTCTAGGTTGGTGCCTCGAACAGGCCTCTAAGAGGTCTCTCCAGAGAAACTGACCTATTGGGAGGTAACTCTTCCTGTATCAGTACGGCATGCAGGGAACAGAGCTGGCCTCCTCCTGACAATCCTGTCCCACCTCAGTACATCTCCTAAGCCAGTCACCTGCTCCTCCACATGGGTTCGGATGTGCACCTTACGTAGTTTGACAGTAATTTACTTTGCTGAAACTATTTCACGGTCGCTTTGCCAGCACACACTGGTTGTTCATGGGAGACCCCTCCCATTTGTTACGCTGCTCCTGACCGGAGTAAGACAGGCAGCATTTGTCCCTGCGGTTAGGAATAGACGGCCCTTCTAGCCCTGGTCTGACTACAGTATTGTTGGTTCAAAGTCCACGTTTGGATTCCGATTACTCTAATGTTGTTCTAGTCCACTTCATTTCTCTCCAGGGTATTTTTTAAAACTTCCTTCTGCACGCTTGGTTTGGAATTTTTGTTGACTGAACTTGTACAGGGTACAGGGGGGAGAGTCACCTCATCTGTCTTATCCATAGCTCTCTGATGTCTGAAAGAGCAAATCAGGACATCAAAGAACCTCTGGAATGAGACCCAAAGAGATGCACGACTGTCACTATGGTCTTAAAGATGCAAGCTGAGCATTCATGCCAGCATGGGACTGACCAGCTGACCCTGGGGACGTGAGCTACGCTAGGGAGAGAGAGACATGGCTGGGATGTCCCTGCACAGGTGCATCTGGGGAAAGTTTATTCCCCACTTTTATTTAATTTCCAGTAAGACTCCTACAATCTTAAAATATCCCATAAACCCATATATTCATGGAGAACAAACAGCTGTGACATATAATAACTACCTGAAAAGACAATATTCTACACCTCAATTGCACACAAAAAAAGATCTAGACTTTTTTTTAAATGTTTGAAAATATTAGAAGGAAATTTGCTTCAAATTTGCTGTTTCAGATACTAAGACAGGCTATGTCGGCTCTCAGTTACAGGAGCAGAGGGTCAAAGGTCAACACAAAGCTGGCACATCCCTCTTCCCAGCTGTCCTGTGCCTCCCGGTATCCACTTGGCTTGCCCCCCACAATGGTTCCCTGACCAGAATGGGGGGTGAACAGGCCTTGAAAACTGCAACACGGAAGCCTGCCTTACAGCATGCAGAACCACCCCTCCGAGGAGGTTGCCTGATGTTTTCAATTATTAGGTTTCTTCAGTTAGTCTATGCGTATGTGGAGCTCAACTCATAGGAGTCAGCTCTCTCCTTCCTCCACGTGCGTCCGGGGATCAAACTTAGGTCATCAGGCCTGGTAGCAAGAATCTTCACCCACCTAGCTATTTCCCTAGGCCCCCAAAGAATTATCCTTAAAACCAGCAAGGAATTTCCTCTTCTCCAAACCTCAGAGTAAACATAGTTTTCTCATAAAGACCTCCCTGGCTGCTGCAAAATAGGCTCTGCTGATCCAAAACTCTGAAACTGGTAGCAGCAATTCTCGAACATGGCTGCCCTCAGCACCCAGCACGCGAGGGACACACTCTGCTCAGCCCCCTCGGTGCTGTTGGGCAGCATCTCCCTAACTCTCATGATTGTGGTGATTCTGCTACTGGTCATTTTCACTTAGAAACCATGAAGGGAAGCTGGAGAGATGTTCAGGAGTTAAGAGTGCATATCGCTCTTGCAGGAGATCCAGGTTCAGTCCCTAGCATCCATACCAGGGGGCTCAAAACTGCCTGCAGTTTCACATTCCAGGGGATCCCCACCTTCTGGCAGGCCCCTGCGCTCACATGCACACACCCATACACAGGCACAGATGCGGGTGTGCACGAGCACACACACACACACACACACACACACACACACACACACAGAGATGCAGTTAAAAAATATATATGAGTTAAACCATGGAAAACCACAAAGGAGGATGGATCTGTGAACATTGCCAAGATCAGAGGAAGCCTGGGCAGCAAGTCATTCTTGGGGATCATCAGGGCCCCTGAGGAGGGGAGATGGGACAGAATGTTTCCAGAGTGACAAGACCAAGAAAAGGAGTGTTTTCTTATACACCTCATCACACAGCAACCAAGCAGGAAAGGTGTCATTATTTGTCTAAGAAGCTTGTAAATGGGGTCACTGGAATTGTAGAGTCATGGGACTGTAGGTTGGAGTATGCAAGCCCTTCCTTGCATCCCCTTAAAGGAACACAGATGCATTGTACCCTCAGCCCCAAGGCTGTCTGGTCGGTATTTCAGGAAAAATTCAAGGCTTGGTGGCACAGGCATGCAGTTCTAATACTTGGGGAGCCTGGGGCAGGAGGATCATAGAACCCAGAACCCAGGGTGGGATAAGACATAACCTCAAAAATGAACAGGGAAGGAAGGAAGGAAGGAAGGGAGGGAGGGAGGGAGGGAGGGAGGGAGGAAGG
>LOEQ01000253.1:324652-343292 GCA_001685075.1 Bramus lutescens | reverse complement strand
GGAAGGAAGGAAGGAAGGAAGGAAGGAAGGAAGGAAGGAAGGAAGGAAGGAAGGAAGGGTTAAGTTTTTCCCAGCTTCACCTGAACCTGAACCTGAACTCATGGGAAGTGTCTACTCAGTCAGGCAAACACCTCTCCTCTCAGCCTTGAGTGGAAATGGACTCTCTGCAGAGTGGCCACGCTAGCCTGTCCGGGGATCACATTAGCTTACATTCACGTGGTGCTTAACCGTCCTGACAGGCTAACTTGTTTTCTCCTTGCTTGAGGTGATGAGATAGATCCCGCGGTCACCTGCATCTTACAGATAAGGGAGGAGAGGCCTGAGACGGCCACAGTGAAGGTATGGAGCCCCAGGCTGTGCTTCAATACCCATACCCCACTGCTTGCACGAGGACAAAGCTTGCTTATGCTCAAATGAATCACCTCACGGCAGAAACTGAGAGCCAGTGTCTGCTACCTTCAGGTCAACCTCTGAACCACAAAAGACACAAAACAAAGTACCAACGTTCTACTGAGTGAGCACAGCATGGATGAGCAAGGCCTCTACTCAGGGAAGATGGCGTGGCTCACAGCTCTCCTCTCCTGGCAGACCGCAACCCTCCCGGACAGTTCACTAAGAGGCCTCTGAAACTATGCAGCAGGGACTAGGGAAGCAGAGAGTCTGAAGAGTGTTGACCTCGTATGCGTGAGACACTGGCTCTGGTTTTACACGTTACATAAAGAGGGTGCATGCCTGCAGTCCCAGTGCCGGCAAGGTAGAGGCAGGAGGATGATCAGAAATTCAAGGTCATCTTTAGCTACATAAGGATTTTGAGACAAGTCTAGGAACACATTAGACCCAGTCTTGTAAAAAACAAAAACAAAAACAAAAACAACCTCCCCCCGATTCTCAATAATGTGCCCATTTTGGTTTTGCCCATAATGAAGGGTGGTAGAGTGGACTCTGGATTCCAACCACATTATCAGAAAACAACAACAAAATACACCATTCCACCGCTGCCCCCTGGGGAAACTGGTGGCAGGTCCAAATAGTCAAGGAAAACGTGAGTAAATGTGTCCTACAGGTTCGGTGATGCGCTGTCTATGCAGAGCTGTGGTGAGGGGCTTGGCGTGAGCATCGTGTAGCTGAGTTTCCAATGCTCACAGAAGGGACACGGCAAAGCAATCCCAGCACATGCAAGAACATGGGCCATGACTTGCCCATCACATCCCTTGGGCTAGCAGCTAAGAACTGACTGCTTAACTCTTTCCCTTCATAGCTGGACCTGTAGACCACAGATTCACACTGTACCAGCAGCAGACCCCTGGTTCACACTGCACCACCACAGATCCCTGGTTCACACTGCACCACAGCAGACCCCTGGTTCACACTGTACCACCGCAGACCCCTGGTTCACACTGTACCACCGCAGACCCCTGGTTCACACTGCATCACAGCAGACCCCTGGTTCACACTGCACCACAGCAGATCCCTGATTCACACTGCCATAGTAGCAGATCCCTGATTCATATTCCCCAGCAGTAGATCTCTAATTCACACTGCACCACAGTAGCAGATCCCTTATTTACACTGCACTACAGCAGCAGATCCCTGATTCACACTGCACCACTGCAGATCCCTGATTCACACTGTACCAGCAGCAGACCCCTGGTTCACACTGCACCACATCAGATCCCTGGTTCACACTGCACCACTGCAGATCCCTGGTTCACACTGCACCCATAGCAGATCCCTGATTCACATTGCACCTGCAGCAGGTCCCTGATTCACACTGCACCACAGCAGATCCCTGATTCACACCACACCACAGCAGATCCCTGATTCACACTGCACCAGCAGCAGACCCCTGGTTCACACTGTACCAGCAGCAGGCCCCTGATTCACACTGCACCACAGCAGCAGATCCCTGATTTACACTGCACCAGAGGCAGATCCCTGATTCACACTGCACCAGAGGCAAATCCCTGATTCACACTGCACCACAGCAGACCCCTGGTTCACACTCCCCCAGCAGCAGATCCCTGATTCACACTGCACCACTGCAGATCCCTGGTTCACACTGCACCCATAGCAGGTCCCTGATTCACACTGCACCACAGCAGATCCCTGATTCACACCACACCACAGCAGATCCCTGATTCACACTGCACCAGCAGCAGACCCCTGGTTCACACTGTACCAGCAGCAGGCCCCTGATTCACACTGCACCACAGCAGCAGATCCCTGATTTACACTGCACCAGAGGCAGATCCCTGATTCACACTGCACCACAGCAGATCCCTGATTCACACCACACCACAGCAGATCCCTGATTCACACTGCACCAGCAGCAGACCCCTGGTTCACACTGTACCAGCAGCAGGCCCCTGATTCACACTGCACCACAGCAGCAGATCCCTGATTTACACTGCACCAGAGGCAGATCCCTGATTCACACTGCATCACAGCAGATCCCTGATTCACACAGCACCTGCAGCAGATTCCTGATTCACACTGCACCAGAGGCAGATCCCTGATTCACACTGCATAACAGCAGATCCCTGATTCACAAAGCACCTGCAGCAGATTCCTGATTCACACTGCACCAGAGGCAGATCCCTGATTCACACTGCACCACAGCAGACCCCTGGTTCACACTCCCCAGCAGCAGATCCCTGATTCACACTCCCCCAGCAGCAAATCCATGATTCACACTGCACTACAGTAGCAGATCTCTGATTCACACTGCACCACAGCAGATCCCTGATTCACACTGTACCACAGCATCAGATCCCTGATTCACACTGCACCACAGCAGATCCCTGATTCACACCGCACCACAGCAGATCCCTGATTCACACTGCACCAGCAGCAGACACCTGGTTCACACTACACCAGCAGCAGGCCCCTGATTTACACTGCACCAGAGGCAGATCCCTGATTCACACCCCATTAGCAGCAAAACACACATTCACACTGTGAACTGGGGAACCATGGGACCCTGGATCAGCTCCACTCTCCAGAGGATGTGAAGAGTCCAAAACACCCCAGAGGGGCAGGGAGTAGGTGCTGGGTGCATGGCATACAGCGACTTAACAGTGACATCAGGTTCTTACTTATAGCTTCTCTCCCAGAACTTCACTGGCCTGACATAGGAAGTGATGAATATGACGCTCCCGAGGAAAGGGCTCAGGGGTGTAGAGAAGATCGAGGTGGCCAACGTCTGGAAGAAAAGCATGGCCGAGTCTGAGAGGATGGGGTTAAGGTAGAATACGTGCTGTCGTTACCGGAGTTTTAAATGCTGTGTCCACGGATCATGGTGTCACCCATTTGTAACCCCAGCACTAGGCAGGGGGACAGAAGTTAAAGGTCATACCAGCTACAGCGAGAATTCGAGGCCAATCTGGGATACAAGGAGGCTATCAATGAAGACTCCAACATTGACCTCTGGCTTCCATGTATGTGTGTGTTGAACACACACACACACACACACACACACACACACACACACTAAAAATGAAAAGCTGGGCACTCCAGGGGAGGAGAGGCGTAGGGTAGAGAAGAGAATGAATGAAGAGACTCTCCATGGGACAGTGATTGCGTAGTCAGCTGACCTGTGATTAAGAACACCAATACAGGCCCCAGAGTCCTGAGGTCCGCCAAAGCCTCCTTCAGTTCCTTCCAACAGAAAGGGCCCAAAGGTCAGCCCACAAGGCAGATGACCAGAGGAAAGTACAATTAAAATGGAACCCTCAGCACCAATAATTAAGCACTCTATGAAAATCGTTAGAGGCTTAAGTTTCCCTCCTCCCAATTCACATTTAGTGGCGATAATTAGGGAAGGCCATCTAATTATGGGGAGATGATAGCTGGGCACAGTGTCTACACATGTTCAAAGGGTTTGCTCTTCTTCCCGGAGGCTGGAAGCTCAGAAGCCAGTGGAGGTGGCAAGGGGGAAAACAGGCTAGAACTGGAGAAAGCAATTTATCCACAGTGCCCTGCTGGCTGGAAAGCTAATTCAATCCAAAAATAGAGCAAATTAGCAGGTTCTTGGTGTGGGATGGAGCCCACATTTCTTAAGAGGGTGATGAGATAATTAACATTTGGCAATTAGTGGGGATCCAGACTGAGATTTAGGGGTCTGACACCTTTCTCTGGACTGTTATGTATACCCAGCTTCTCTACCCTTCATCTCGTGTGGATGCTGGGTGGTAAGAGTCCTGATCTTCATCACTGAACAAGAAGGGAGAAGTCCGCAGAGAAGGAGAAGTTTTGGAGGCAGTGGCCAGCGCAGGGGCAGTTGGAAGGCCTTGTCTTAGCAGAAGGGAATAAGTGATGTCATGAAAGAACCAGTTTTAGGGAAGAAATGAATGGAATATTCTAAAACTGGTTTTCAAATATCCTATGCAATATGCATCTTGAGTGTCTCCATTTCGTGTGTGTGTGTGTGTGTGTGTGTGTGTGTGTGTGTGTGTACTTGGATGCATTTTCATGTAAAGGCCAGAGCTCAATCTTGACTATCTTTCTTCAGACACAGCCACTTGGTTTTTGGAGACAGGGTCTCCCGTTGACCTGAAGCTCACCGAGGAGGCTGCTAAGTCTACTGACTAGTGATTTCCAGGAATCTTCCTGCCTCCGTGGCCTCTCTGTCATGGAGATTACAAGCGCCCATCAACACATCCAGCCTCAGCTTCCATGAGTTCTAAGAGTCTAACTCAGGTCCTTGTTCTTGCAAGGTGAACACTCTATGGAATGAGTTCCTAGCCCTCATGTCTCCATGACATAAGAGAAGGCGTCTACAAATGGAAGCATTTGGCTTTAAGCCATGCTGCATGCTGGCTAATTTGATTCTCTGGGGATTGACTGAGTCATCAAAACAGGTTCTGGCAAGAACCCAACAGACAGGCACCCAAGCCATAAACCCACGAGGAATCACTGGGACCCATGCTTTCCTATCAAATATAGATATTGACAGGAAGCTCTACTAGTCTTGAAAGGCTGGGGATCTCAGTGTCCCACTTTAAACTGCCACCGTGGTTCCTCACTATGCACTTGCATTTCATTGATAATTTTCATTCAAGAAACATGCTTGAAATTCCAGGTGATAAACTTTAGAAATGCATCAGAAATAGGAAGTCCCCCAACCTTTGTTTAAAGGACTCTGTTTAGGGAAACAAAGCGGCTTGCAGTTAAAGGGGGCACAAACATTGTTTTTCCCTCTTTGCTTATTCTGCCAAATCACCCTGAAAGGACTTGGAAATATCAGTGTAGGTCTAAGAACAGGAATACACCATGCTGTGCACAAGTGGTCATCAGTTTCCCTCCCCCAGCGATGAACCCTGCAAGCTGCAATAGTGACCTTTCTGCAGGCTGTGCCCATTGTTAGAATAGGGGCACAAGTATTAGGGGTTAACCAACAACTTTTAAAAATTGGATTTAAGGCTCACTCCATGAGATTGGATTCATATCTCATACTAGTGCTGTGACCAAGAACATGGTACTAAATAGACCATAGGTCCTACTGGAACTATCCTGCTAAATGAACACAGCACTATATCCTACTCCTAATGACATATTGTTCTACCCATAGATCAGTGTGACTCTCAAGAGCCATCAGAGAAGCTTATTCTTGCAGGAGATGGCAGTTAACATGCAGATGCACAACTGGACAACGTGCAGAGAGAGAGAATTTGGAGTGCACAGCCTTGGGTGGGATGTCTTTGCTACACCCTCTCCTCAAGACTCAGAATCTATGTGGAAGAAGGGGCAGAAAGATTGTAAGGGCCAGAGGTGGCAGTTGATTTAAAAGACATTTTAATGAACTTTTAAAAGTTTAAAAATCTAGAATATGTTATTGCTTCATGATGATCACAAGTATGTTTCTGTCCTGGTCCCCAGGTTGAGTAAGGAATTTCCTATGAGGAATTCCAATTAACTTCCTAAAAAATTCATGGGAACCAAGCTCCCAGCCATATTCACAGCAGCAAAGAGCACCCAGAGTGCTTTGCTGGAACTTAGTTCCTTCACCCGAGGGTGTCAACACAAGTGTGGTTTCTGTGTCCACCTGTACTGGTTGGTTTTCCTGTCAGATTGACACACCCTAGCATCACCTGTGGAGAGAGACTATGGAGGAATTGTTTGGATCAGGCTGTCCTGTGGGCATGTCTGAGAGGGACTGTCTTGATCATTCCTGAGGTGGGAAGACCTCCTCCAAATATGGGTGACACCACGTCATGGGCTGGGCGGTGTAAAGGAAGCGGAGCATATGAGAGCCAGCAGGCAAGGATGCATTCGTTTCTCACTGCTCTTAGCTGTGGCTGGAATGAACTAGCTGCTGCTGATTGAGTTTCTGCCTTGACTGCCCTCCATGACAATTCCACAGGGACCCGGAACCTAAGCCAAACAAGCCCTTCCCTCCCTCAGTTGCTTTTGGTAAGAGTGTTTGTCATGGCAACTGTCTCAGGACCCGCCCCTGAATCTGACCCTGAAGTTGTGCAGAGCCCAGGGATGGACCTATGCATCTTACAGGTTCCTTCCAGGGTTCTGGTGGCAGTGGCTCTGAGCCTTGTGACCAGAATCGTGGGTACAAAAATTACTAAATCACTAGAATCAGTGGCACAGGGAAGCTCGAGGGACAGAATTTTAGGCTGACATCAAGAAACACCATTAACCTCTCTCTTCAAGTGTATTCTGGTGTTTTCTTTGTTGGTTTTGCTGTAGTTTTGACAGAGTCTGGCAATGTAACCTGAGCAGCCTGGACTACGTAGATCTGACCTACCTGGAGTTTGTAGACAATTTTCCTGCTTCTTCTTCCTGAATGTTAGGATTACTGGTGTGTGTCACCATGAATGACTTTTAAAAATCAACTTCTCTACATTGGGCATAAAATTTAGTTATCTGTGGCAATGCAATCATTAGAAATGGCATCTCCAACTTGCTTTGAACTGAATTAAATTGATTTAAAGCTAATTATCATTATGGAAACACATTAAAAATATACAGAAACCAGTCCTGCCTAGCGACCACAAAATAAAACTATGATTAATTTTGTAGTCTCTGAAAGCATTTAGGGGTAATTCAACTTGTATCTAATTCTAGATTTCTTAACATTGATAAAGTAGATACAATAACTATATTATGTCACAATACAATAAAGAAAATATTGAATTCATTAACCTTATCTATAACATTTAAAGACGAATAGATGTGTACGAGTTTGCATACGACAACCCAATTATTTAATCAGTTATTTTCATATAAAAGACCAACTCTCTGACCGCATACCTGGAGTTGGGAAATGGAAGTCTCAGAAAAAAGTAAGAGTTCGGCTAACAAAATGACATGCTGGGTACAGACATTTGTCTCCAGCTGGATGACCTGAGTTCTGTTCCTGGGACCCACATGTCAGAAGGGGCGAACCAATTTCTACAAATTGTTCTCTGACCTTCACAATTGTGCTACGGCACATGTCTCCCACTAAATAAAAAAATAAAATGTTAAAAAAATAAAAAAATGACCGCTGAGCATACATTGAGGAGCTGGCAGAGTCTAGAATGACCCAGTGACTTTTAAGGTTAAGTGGCCTGAAGGGGACCCAGAGTGTCCTTGCTACCCCAGTCAAAATGTTACCAGGCAGGTTTTACAGTGCTGTTACTGCCTGGTCAGTGGAAAGCCCCAGTCTGTAAAATGCAAACCTCCGCTCGGCAGGTGAGAGCAAGCAGAAAGGATATGAGGGATGGCGAAGAACTGGGCAAACACGTGAAAGGAAGAACCCCAGGCCATCTGCCAAGGGGCCACGTAGGCCAGGACAAACTGCAGCTTGTGAAGCAGGTCCCCAAGCTGAAAGCGAAGAGAGAAAGGTTAGATGAGACAGCGCCAGCCCTGGTCGCCACATCAAGGTCATTTAAAGGACATTGGTTTTGGGGTACGGGCCATGAGATCACTGCTGGCTTCCATCTCCCAGCATCATCTGTCCAGCAGGCAGTGTGAAACAGTGCTTGATGTGGATGATTCCCAGAGGCCACAGGTCAACCAGAGAGGCTTGTCTGGCTCATCTCAGCAGATCCACACACTGGCTCAGAGTCTGCCTTTCTTAGAGCGATAATCACAGCTCAGTCTGCAGTCCTTCACAGGGGACGTTTTTAGCAGGAGATTTATGCAAGCCCGGTGTCCTTGATGTTTCTCAGGCTTGGGTGTGTATGTATATGCGTACATATGTGCGTGTGTATGCGTATGTGCGTGTGTGCACACGCATCTTCTGGAGAAGTCAGAGGTCAACCTTAGGTGTTATTTCTCTATCTATCTATCTATCTATCTATCTATCTATCTATCTATCTATCTATCTATCTATCTATCTATCTATCTTCTATCTATCTACCTACCTACCTATCCATCTATCTATCTATGCATGTATATGTGGTGATGCGTACATGTCTCTAGATGTATATGCATGTGGTGGTTGGGAGAGATACAAAATCTGGACCTCATGCCTGAGTGGCCAATGCTTTACTCACTGAGCCAGTTTGATTGGGGGACAAGGTGTCTCACTGCTTAGAGTCTGCCAATGCAGCTGACCTGGCTAACCAGGAAGCCCCAGGAATCCCCTAGTCTCTATCAACCCAGCATTGGGATTACAGGCGTGCGTTGCCACAGTCAGCTTTGGGGGTGGGTTTTGTGCATCAGACAGAGGCTGTCACCCTCGTGTGAGGAGTGCTTTATCAGCTGAGCCATCTCCCTAGCTTGATGCTTATGTTTTTGTGTATTCAGTTCATCTGTCAAGCTGCCTGTGCTGGGAGAAAATAGCTCCAACTTTTGAACCACAAGTTAGAAAGTGTTTTAGAGCACTGGAGCTGGGCAGGGAAGTGGCTGCACCAGCTGGACAAGTCAGCTCTGGGAGCACCTGAAAGCTAAGGGGGCATTGTTCTTTCAGGCCCTGTCAGCTCAAGGTCCCATCTTTTTTTCTAATTATTTAAAAGATACTCTAAATTGTTTTTGTGTGTACATGTATGTGGTTGCTTGATGTAGGGAGGGGGCATGGATGCCAAGTTATGTATGTGGAGGTCTGAGGGCAATTTTGTGGAGTCTCTTCTCTCCTTTGCTTTTATACGAGTTCCAGAGTTTGAACTTGGGGTCATCAGGCCCATAGAGCAATCGCCTTTACCTGCCAAGCCACCTCACCAGCCCAATATCCCATCTCTTAGAGGCACAGGAAGCCCAGTCTCCCTGCCCTGCATTGTCCCAGACTCTGTGTGACAGTGACAAGATACTCTAACCCAGTTTCTAACCCTTGGCCTCCTTCTGGGAATAGAGGATTCCCTTTAAGTTGGGATTTCTTTTCCCCCACCATTAGCCCAACCAAGACAAGCTCAGGTTCCCTGCAACAGACGGAACATCCCGGCACTACAAACCCACCTGCCACCCCACTGTGGATAACTCTTGGTGTAACTGTTAAGAATCCATCTGTGGCTCATGTCTAGGAAAAACTGCAAGCATGAACAAGACTTGCTTAAGTGATACCCCCTTCCCCCCAAAGGACTGGGCGATGAAAAATTCTTCTGTCTGTGTTCCCTGGGTGGTTGTGTACTGGGAGGCTCTTTAGACATCTTCCCATGAAGCCAGTAAGTAGGTCAGGCCCAGCCACGCAGTCAGACTGACGGCCCCAGGGAGGGCAGGCATATCTGCAAGCACAAAGCCCTTGCAGGTCCAACACAGTGGCGTTGTGATTAAATGAATCTATTACAATTATTTTTGCTGGGCACAGCAGTTTGTATTTACGCAGAAGCAAAACCAGCAATCAGACGTCGGAGGATTCCAAACCCAGCAGTTTCTCGCACTAATTGCGCCCGGGTCCCAGCTAGCTACATTCTTCTGAACGTCTGCCCACGTCTCCTTTCCCTCATGAATACCATGAAGGGCGTGGTGCCAGGGTATCACAGGCTGAACAGAAGACTCCGGGTGCGGGGTAAGCTCGACTGCGTTCTGACTCTGGAGAAGCGGGGCGCCTGGCCATCAGCTCTTTCTACTTCGTTGACCACCTTTTCATGGGTCCCCAAGAATGAGGCTGTGTGTGCAGGACTTTGTGCCTGGACCATGTGGGTTTAATACTGTGGGCTGGAGTGATCTACACAAGTATGTAAGTCCCCGTGTCCTCCACCAAGAACGGACAGAGCCATGTGGAGTGTGGGAGAAACAGAGACAATGTATTAAGAAAAAAAGACAGAAGCACAGCACATGAGCCAGCAGACCGGGTCCTTGGTGGGTGACCTGTAAGGTGTGAACTTGTTCTCCACATGTTTCTCCACATTGGCCTTGTAGGGACAGGTTTCCAGTCTGGTTTATTTTATATGCTGTGGGGCATGTGTGTACATGCATGTGTGTGCATGTGTGCATGTGTTTGTACGTGTGTGGTGTGTACATGTATGCATGCATGTGTGTGTACATGTGGTGTGTGTGTAGGCCAAAAGGCAATCTTGAGCATCATTTCTCAGGTATTGTTTGCCATTTTGTTTCTGTTTTGAGACAAGGCCTTTCACAGGCCTAGAACTCACCAAGTAAGCTATGCTGTCTGTCCAGCGAGCCCCAGAGATGCCTCAGTTTTCCCCACTCTGGGATTACTAGCATACACATCCTGCCCAATTTATCTATGTTGTCCTGGGGAACCAGCTCAGAACCTAATGCTTGGACAGCAAGCTCTAGCTACAGAACCATCTCCCTGGACCCTCATTCCCACCACAGGCTCCTGCCACAGGAGTGCATTCTGCCCAGACCCCAGCTCTGCCTCTACCCTTCTGCATCTATATAGCAACAACAACAACAACAGGGTCTCAGTGTCTACTTGAAACAACAGGCCATCTCCCCAGATTACCCACATGGCTCCCCCACAGGTCACTGTCAGCTATGCACAGGCCACCAGCGGTTTCTACTCTCTTTGGTCCCTTTCCTGTTCTTCTCCTCCCTTCTGCCACCCTGGCTCAAGCTCCTATCATGAACCACATAGCTTATTTCCAAAACAGACACTAAGGAATGCCTGTAACCCCAGGACTCCAGAGATGAGGGTCAAAGATAGAGCTCAAGGACAGCCTGAGCTACATAAGAGGACACACACACAGCACACACACAGGCACATGCACACACACAGGCACACACACAGACACACACAGACACAAAGGCACACACATAGACACACACAGGCGCACACACACAGGTACACACAGGCACACACACAGAGGCACACACATGTACACACACATACAGGCACACACACAGGAAAGCACACACACACAGGCAGGCACACACACAGACATACACATAGGCACACACACAGAGGCACACACACAGGCATACATACACAGGCACACACACAGGTACACACATACACACAGGCATACACACACACATAGGCACACACAGGCACACACACAGGCACGCACGCACAGGCACACACAGAGGCACACACACACAGGCATACACACACAGGCACAAACACACACAGGCACAAACACACACAGGCACATACCACCACCCATACATCTCTAAAGAGTCACAAACAAGGGATTCCTGCCAAGCTACGCCTGTTTCCCTACCTTTCGCCAACATCTGCGTCCTAAGTGAAGCACTCCTGCCTAGGCGCAGAGTCCAGCTCACAATGACAATTCTGCTTTATTTCTAGATGCTTAGAACACACCTTCCCTCACCAAACCTTTCCCCCTCCCAGCCACCATGATGCCCTCTGCACATGCCCCAACCTATATTCCTGAACCTTTCAAAGCTTCTGGAAGCTTCCGTGGACTCCACCTATCTGACCCCCTTCTTCCTCAAAGCTCCAGTCAGCACCTGCATTCCCACTCACGAAGGCTAGCTGGGCACCACTTCCATGTGCTTTCTGGAAGCTTCCACTCAATGATTACCTGGCGTCACCACAGAATACAGGCTTAGCTTGAGAAGCTGCTCTTGAACCTACTACTCCCATCTGCAGTTATGAGACCGTCCCACGACTCACTATTCTCCAGCCTTGGTTTCCTCACCTATAAACTGATGGGCACAGGCTGGCCAAGCTGTGAAAAAGAGCCAAGTGCTCAGGGTGGTGCTTGGTCCATGCAGAGCCCCAGGGCTGGGCTGTCCACCACACTATTGACTGATGGCCCCAGGATAGTGCTTGGCAATCATAGCGATTTTCCTGATTTTTGTGTGTGGTTTGTGTGCGCATGCGCACACATGTGTGGAACCCAGAGGCCAATTGCCATGTGTCTTCCTCAAATGTTTGATATCTTATTTTTTTTGAGCTAGGGTCTCTCACTGAACCTGGCTCTAGCTGACTTGGTTAGGCTGTCTGGTCGGTGAGCCCTAGGCCCTCGCTCTTACCACCGACGACGGCTGCAATTGCCGGAGCATGCCATCATTCTTAGGCTTTTACATAGGTTCTGGGGACCTGAACTCGGACTCTCATGCAGGTGCGGCAAGTGCTTTACCAACTGAGCCACCTTCCCAGTCCAATAACTGATTTCAGAACAAAGTTTTTTTGAATAAACTATTTTCTAAAATCCCAAACTCTTAAAAAAGTAATTCATTTTAAATATAGGATCATCCACTCATATGCAAGAAGTACAAGAAAATGCCATTTAGAGACTGCTGCAGAGACCTTGAACATGAACCACAGTCCTCCACAAGGCTGCACATTGTGGCTTGGTAGCAATTATTAAAGCGGTATCACCATGAAACAGCCTCACCGTTAATTTTAATTTCCTGAGTAGCAAAAGCACCCATGTTGAACTAATGGTCTGCAGAATTTCATGTTCAGTGTGCTATGGGATGGCAGGGTTTTCTCAGGTCATGCAACCACACCCTTTTGCAAAATTTATTCAAGACAAAATGGTTTTTATAAAAGTCCCAGGGCCGATGGGATGGTATGCAAGGATCTTTGATATCTTTGCTCTGCTTATAATGAGACAGTCCTAGCCACCCAGTGTCCTCCACACGCAGCTTACTGTGGTTCCAGATCGGGATGGACCAGAAAGCTCCCAGAGCATTGCAAGAGTTTTCTCGGGCCTCCAACTTTTATGTAGTCAAGGACGACCTTAAATTTTTCATTGTCCTACCTCTATCTCCTGAGTGCTCGGATTGCAGCCCTGTGCCACCATGCTTGATTTAAGTGACAGTCCTTAAATGTTCCTTCAGTTAGAGAAATAGGAAAGTTCCTAGTTTGGTTCTGTCTGAAATCACATGTATTTTGATCAATAGTTCAAAAGGATCCATAGGAGGTGAATCAGGTGGTAGAGTGATTGTCTAGCGTTCGTGAGGCTCTGGGTTCCAGCCCCAACACTACACGAAGTGAGTGTGGTGGTGCACACCTCTAACACCAGCATCCAAGTGAAAGATGCAGACAGATCATTGGCACAATGATTGTGCTGTTCTGATTAGGTTTTGCTAACTTCATACAGACCTTCACCTACCTATCAGCTGAGGAATTGTCTTTGTCAGAATGGCCTGTGGACAGGTCTATGGGGAGTTTTTTTGATTCATGACTGATATAGGAGGGTACAGATCACTGTGAGCGGTATCAACCTCAGCAGGGAGACCCAGACTGGAGCAAGTCATCAGGCAGCATTCCTCTGTGGTGTCTGCTTTAGTTCCTGCCTTTGGCTTCCTTTGATGACAGACTGTAAGAGGTAAGATGCAGTAAACCCATTCTCTCCAGGTTGCTTTTGCTCAGCGTTTTATCACAGCAATGGGGAAACTAGACTAGAAATTGGTACCAGGAGTGGGGTTTGGCTGTGATGGACCTCATCGCTGGCTTTAGTGTCTTGGACTATTTTATAGGAGGAAGATGAATGATTTTGGAGCTCTGGTCTGGAAAGACTCTGAATGCTCAGGGCTTAAAGACCTGTTGTGGGAACTTGGAAGATAATTCTGAGAGACATGCAGTCAGTGGAGGACTGGCTTGTGTCCGAGAGAAACTGAGAGCCTCTCAACAACTCTATCAGGGCCATTAATATAATATTTTCAATAAAAATCTATGGTTTCTGGTTATCTGGGGCTGAAGAATCAGCTGTGGTTAACAAGAGACCAGCAGTAATGAAATGAAGCCTTTGCTTTATTGGGACAATTGATGCTGGTCAGCTGGATCTGAAGAATCAGTTGTGGTTAAGAAGAGACCAGTTATTATTGAGGTGAAATCTGGAAAGTATTTGCTCAGGGTCAGCATGCAGAAGCTGTGGTCTAGAGAGGGTCAGGGATGAATCTTAAGCTAGAAGTCAGATGGCAATATGTAAGAGTCATCTCCCATATGGCATTGGCTTTGAAGTCCTAAGGGAGTCGTGGAGAGCAGCTGAGACTCAGGACTGTGAGAGGCTATTAGTGAAGATACAGCCTCACTTACAGTAGAAATTCCAGGATTAAAGGGTTCAAGGCTTGGCAACTCTTCTGCCCAAAGCAGGAGGGCCACTAGGTCCTCCCTGGAAGTTCTAGCTACCACTTCTTACTGTCTCAGCTGCATGTGGACTTGGCAGGTATTGGTATACATAGGAGGAGATTTAGTGGGAGCTGTGGACTTTGCAAAGCTATCGCTGCCTGTGCATTTGACACACCATATTTGGGGTTTTCCAGGGGGTGTAACTGTCTCTGTGTCTCCCAATCTTGTGTAAATAACCCCAATAAGCTCTGGCTCATCACGCTGGCCGTCAACGGGATTCTGTCTTTGGTCTGTCTGGACCTTCCTTCCATTCTAGCGAGAAGGCATTTCTTTAAACCTCCCTGGGAGGGTTAACATGAGACACGGTCTTTCCCTCAATAAAATGAAGAAAACAAGCAAGAAACTTACCTTGGTGGATACAATGGACACCATGAAGAAATCCAGGAGGAAGCTCTCAGAAATGTCTTTGTAGTCAAAGTGGAAAAAGATGACCGTGAAACCCAAGTTAGCAAACTGGTGAACTGGGTTACAGAACGCGGTCCTCAGTAGCTTCATGCCAGCGGTGATCAACAGAAAAATGTCCCAGCTGCGTGGGTAGAAGAGGATGGGTCAGCGACATCATGCAATGTGTTATACGATCACTTCGGTCCCCTGAGGTCTGACTGTGCAACAAGCCACATGCAGGCTCATGAGGTCAATGTGGTCCTGCACCACCCACATCTACAGGCAGGGTACAGGGCTTCAGAGAACAGGGGTAACCATCTACGTTCTTAGGGTAAGTTTTAATGGAGACTTGGTCTGAACTGACTCCCTGGCATAGCCTCCTTGCCACTGAAGACATTTTATGTCTGTCCTGGCTAGTTTTGTCAATCAATACAGCCTAGAAGAGAAGAGAATCTCACAACAGCAGAAAGGACATTAAGGCACTGTCCCTCAAAAGCTGTGGTCATGGGTCCTTGTTCTCCCTCAGGGTGTATGTGAGGCCACGGATGCCATGGGAGAGCTTGTGTGCACTGTCCCAGCCAGGGTCTGCTCCTGTGTGCCTTGTCAAAGCAAGAGCCCACATTATGCTTCAAACACAGAGGGAAATGCAGCGGGTTTTTTAAAATATTTATTTATTTATTATGTATACAATTTTCTCTGTCTGTGTGCATGTCTTCAGGCCAGAAGAGGGCACCAGACCTTTTTACAGATGGTTGTGAGCCACCATGTAGTTGCCGGGAATTGAACTCAGGACCTTTGGAAGAGCAGGCAATGTTCTTAACCACTGAGCCATCTCTCCAGCTCAAAATGCAGAGTTTTAATAAAGCTGTTTGCATTTCTACAATCCCACTTCCAGTGCTTCTCATGTTTGCTACTCTAGAGACCACAGGCTTTCTGATCACCTTTAAAAGCCAATTCCCTGGCTATGTAGTGGTGGCGCACGCATGCCTTTAATCCCAGCACTCGGGAGGCAGAGGCAGGTGGATCTCCGCAAGTTCAAGGCCAGCCTGATCTACAAGAGCTAGTTCTAGGACAGGCTCAAAAGCTACATAGAGAAACCCTGACTCAAAACCAAACAAACAAAAGGCAACACAAAAAGTCAATTCCCTAATTTTTTTCTGTCATGGCATCAGCTGAGCAGCTGACCAAGGCAGACCCGTGAGAAACCTTCCCTCCTAGGATCTGCTTTTCTGCCCCTCCCCCCACCATAACACTGTATTTGGCCAGTGCCTCTCACCTTCTGTTAGAACGACAGACCTGCAAATTACCAAGTGCAGTTCCATTTGTAAATTCAGAATGAATTGTTTATCTACTAAACTAATGATTTAATCTCCCACAGCTCATGCTTTACAAGAACATGCACACCTTGATGAGGCCGCTCTTGATAAATGCAGAAAGCGGTGACAGGGTCGCCTCCCTCCTCCCCAAAGCATGCTATTTGCTAAACGAAAACAACACGAAGCAATTTGCAAAGCTTGAAGCGCAGCGGTGAAGACTCCAGGATTTCCGATTCATGCTGAGCTCCTGTCACCTGAGGAGCATCAACTGCTCTTCTGTAGGGAGATGTTCAGACCCCCAATGTTTATCCTCGGCACTACCATGGGCCGTCCCTGGCACCGCACAGTAACTGCTTACTCAGTGTAAAAACTGCCCTGGTTCCCTGCATGAGGCCACTATATATGGTGCGGGACACTGGCTTTTGTTGTCTGTTTAGAGGAAGCGTACTTGGTTCTGAAAATGTAACCCCCATTAGTATGTCATCCACTTACTGGGTCCCGAGTCTCCTGTAGTTGCTTATGGAGAAGGCATCAAGAGTGAGGGCGTTCAGGACGATGGCCGGGTACAAGAGATACTTTTCAAAACACTGAAGCCACACGTAGAGTCTCTCAAACCACATCAAATGAGCAATATCTGAAAGAAACACAAAATCCACTGTGAGGCTCTTCTCACACACAAACCTCAAGAGCTCTCCCCATTCAGCAGGGCTGGGGTGGGTGTCTGGTGCCAGGCACTGTGTGCCGGGTCTCCGGATGGGCTGCTGCTCACAGCTCAGATTCTGCCTAGTCCACAGGCGATAGCACACAGGTTGGCACCTCTGTTTTCAAGACAACTTGTGGAGATTTGGGGACAATGAAATGCAGTCGTAGGTCATCAGGTCACCATCCTCCTACTTCTCCTTGTCTTCACAGTATTTTATGTCTTTGGACATGAAATCCTTTCTCGCTACAGCAAATGTTCTTCAAGTAAGACTTGTAAATGTCAAACCTCTCTTTATGTTTGTAATCAGATAAGGACAATGATCTTTATCTGGGGAAGGTATAGAATTACAAAGAAAATGAAAAGATCTGCCAGACTCCATTAAAACAGGGAAAAGTCAGAGAGAATCGAGTTCATGAAGGAGGGTGGACACAGAGGTAGGAGTGTCCCTTCCTCTCCCTTCCTCTTCCTTCCCCTTCCCCTCTCCTTCCCTCCCTCCCTTCCATTTCCTTTCCTCCCCTTCCTGGGTTTTCTCTCTTGAAAGATCAGTTGCTTAGTCTCTTTCTGCATAAAATTGAATTTTTCTTCTGATTTCTCTATCTATAAAGAATCAGCAGTGTTGGATTGAGGCATCACATCAAAAGCAACTCATTCAACCTGTTTCAGAAAACATGTTAGCATTCTATCAACATTTGCCACCAATTCAGAGAAACATGACAACCTAAAAGCAAAGGGACAGACATCCCAGCCATGACACCCGCAGTGCATCAGAGGAAAGGATGGGTGCCAAGGCTGGGGAGAGCCGGGAGCCATCTGGTGGGGGGAGGGTGTGTGTGTGGCAGATTTTCAAAAGCTTGTCATGTTTGCTTTGAAAAATGATATTTTCCAGTGTGTAGTAACAAGAGCGATTCGAGATGGGGAGCGGAGAAGGTGGGAATCCTCCCATCGTGTTGACAGGGCCTTACTGCAGAACATGATGAGAAACGCAGGATGTTCACGGGCTTCAGTTACTCACCCGAGGAACAGAAAACAGCAAATTTCAATGAAAACACAACAAGCAGTTGGCTCCAAACTCACTTCCTGTGATTTGCCAAATATGTAAGAGTGGAATGACTTGTTCCCTGAGCCAGCAACCGTCTGAGCTTTGTGTGAGCATGTCTGCTTGTGTGTGCTGTTCTGTGTCTATGTAGCTTGTCTACCTGTCTGTGTATCTATGTGCATGTCTGTGTATTTATCTGTTTGTTTGTGCCTGTCTGTCTATGTGTGTGTTTGTTTGTGTTTGTGTCTGTGTGTCTATGTGTCTGCTTATGTGGCTGTGTTTCTGTGTTGCCCACGTGTCTGTCAGAGAGTCTACACATGTGTCTGTGTATAAGTATGAAACCACAGTCCCACTGCCACTCTGAGCCATGTGTTTGTGATCTTAGAGCTTTGGGGAGACTCGGACATAAAAGCTTATTATGGTTTGGATGTGGAATGTCCCCACAGGCTCACATGTTTGCACACTTGGTCCCCAGCTGGTGGCGCCATTCTGGGAAGCTGTAGAACCTTTTGTGGAGTGTGGTAGTTAAGCAAAAGTGATCACTGTGGGCTGGGCCTTGAAGGTGATGCCCACTTCCAGGTTAGCCAGAGCTCGCTCGTTTCTTTTCTGTCTTGAGCTGCAGTGATGTCATGACCCTGATGCCAGTTCCTGCACCACAGACCAAGCATCTGAGCTGCTGCAGTCTCCCCATCCTCCCCACCATAGTGGTCAACAATCCTCTGAAACCATGGGCCCAAGTGAATTGGCCCTAGCCA
>LOEQ01000253.1:278095-289458 GCA_001685075.1 Bramus lutescens | reverse complement strand
CAGCCGTCACATCACTAAGTCTCCCGGTGAAGAGGCTGCTCGAAGCACAGTGACCTTGAATTGACCTTGCCATCTCCTACAAAGTCAGAAAGGCCCTCTCAGCACCCGCCTCTTCTGCTTTGTTCTCACACATCCCCAGTGTTCCATGCTCTGCGCAAATCAGTGCCTTTAATCCCTCCCCCCATTCCTTGCCGGTTGCTATTCTAATTCTTTCATCTGAGCCACAGATATCATCGAGTCAGCTCGCTGGGTTATTTATCACCGTTTTCACCTGTCGCTGTTGAGGAGCAGACAATATGCATTAGAAAGTTTGAAGGAGAGAAATGTATTTCAGGAGGGAGGCAAGAAAGCCACATTCCCTGTCTCTCCCACACCCTGGAAGAATTGACTCGAAGGAAAACAAAAGGATGATGTCCAGCGCCTATTTGAAAGCAGTGCTTACTGCGAAACAAATACCTCAGGCTTCAGTCAAGCACGGCCCTCTTCCCCTTTGAGCCCTAATGAATTCTCTGCTTCTCTTGCTGTGGAAAGTGGAGTACACTGGGAACTCAGGATGCTAGCTTTCCTGGAGTAGCAAAGTAAAGAAAAATAAAAAGTGAGGTTGAGCAGGACTCAGACATGAAAAGCAATTTGTTAATGAAATGTCAGGGCTTTGCTTCACAGGTCTCTCTTCCTTCCCTGCCCCTCTCTTCTCCTTCCCTGCTCCTCTCTCTTCCTTCCCTGCTCCTCTCTTCTCCTTCCCTGCTCCTCTCTCTTCCTTCCCTGCCCCTCTCTTCTCCTTCCCTGCTCCTCTCTTCTCCTTCCCTGCTCCTCCTTTCTCCTTCCCTGCCCCTTCCTTCTCCTTCCCTGCCCCTCTCTTCTCCTTCCCTGCCCCTCTCTTCTCCTTCCCTGCCCCTCTCTTCTCCTTCCTCCTCCCCCCGTCTCTTCTTATTCTACTTTGGGATGTTTTTAGTTTTTGCTGTCTTTTAAAGCTAGGATCCCATGTAACTCAGACTAGCCTCCAACTTGTTATGTAGCCAACAGCAACAGTGAACTCCGAATCCTAATCCTCCTGCCAATTGTTGGGGCCACAGGTCTGTCCCATCATGACCAGCACCTTCCAAACTCATTCTACAATTATCTATAAAATATTCTTCCTAAATCAGCCAGCTCTGATGGTCCAGGGAGCTGGCTGTGATTTATGAGTGGGAAGCCCTCCAAAACCTCCTTTGCTCATTAACTTCTGGAACGCTCCGTGACTACCTCTGTATTCTAGTCACTCGGCTCCACCAAGGCTTATCTGGTGCCTGTGGCTTCCAGGAACCGAGCATCACGCAGGAGTTCAGTGGTGAGAGGCCAAGTGGGGGGGTCTCTGCTTCATCCACTCTGAGAAGACAGACTGGCCGGGGAGACACGAGTCAAACAGGACCAGCGGAAGCAGATTACTGTCACGTGGGTCAGGTGCTGGGAAGTAAGGGTGGCCAGAGGATGGAAGGCGAGACTTAGGGAAATGGACCATTGAGCAGAACACCCACAGAGAACACCCCAGAGCCTAGAAGGAAGAGAGGAGTAGAAGCCAAGCTGATAGGAGAGCCAGCTAGTCAGCACATCCTTGTTCCTGTAAGAGATGGAACTAAAATCACTGGCCCATGCTGGTGATCTGTGATGTGGGAATCCCTCTGGATGCTATGAATATGTTTTATTACCATTGGTTAATAAAGAAGATGCTTTGGCCTATGCCAGGGCAGAATATAGCCAGGTGTAAACTATAGCCAGGCTGGAAAAGATATATTTAGAGAGAGTAGGTGGAGTCAGGGAGACCCCGTGTAGCTGCTGAAGGAGAAGGGCATGCCGGAACCTTACCAGAAATTCACTGCCTCGTCCCAGTACACAGATTAATAGAAATGGGTTAAGACGTAAGAGTTAGTTAATAAGAAGCCTGAGCAAACAGACCAAGCAATGTTGCAATTAATATTCAGGTGTGATTATTCGGGGAAACAGAAAAGTAGTCTCTGCTTACAAAAGATCTGGGGAAAGGCAGCCCAGGGCACAGGAGGAGGATGTGGGGTATAGCAAGGGAGACGCAGCCTTTGGACACAGATATTGTCTCACATCCTTTTACATTCCCTGCCTCTGATATGCAGCTCCTTGTGTGACCTTGAGCCGCAGGGCTCCAACACTGCTACCTGAAAAAAGAAAATCTACTAACCTATTGAATTAAATTAAAATCCTGAGGAGTATTCTAACACGTGTTCATGCACCCGGTGACAAGGCACCTCTGCCCAAGCACTAGCTTCCCCACGGCAGCTGGCAGGACCTTGGGAGGGTGTGGCAAGCAGAGGAGAAAAGGCCTGATGTCTTTCTTGTGGCCTGTGAGGGACTTCAGACAATGGTAGAGAGAGACACATCAGCAAGGTTGGGGCACTTGTTTTCACAGGAGGGCACTGGGCAATCCAATCAGGGTTCTCTTCCTTTTATTCTTCCATGTTTCCATTTCCTGCCTGAACTTGAAGGTGTCTTGATGCATGTTCTCTGGGCCTTTGGCTTTAGGCTGCTTGGTTCTTCCATGGACGCAATAGGAGGTGAAATTCTGGGTTTGCACATGAGGTGAATTTTCCGAAGGAAGTGTATGTGTGTGTGCATATGGTGTGTATATGCACATATGTGTGAGTGTGTGTGATATGTTTATGTTTGTGGGTGGGTCTATATATGTATGTGAGTATGTGTGGCATGTCTGTATATATGTGTCTGTGTATGTATGTGTGTGTGCATATGTGCATGTGTGCATCTCTGTATGTCTATGCATGTGTGTGACTATGTGTGTATGTGGGTATGCATCTGTGTATGTAAAGTCCATTACAGATTCAGCAGGAAGAGAAAAGGGAAGGGACCAGGGAAGAAGGAGGTCTGAGGACCACATTCCTACCCAGGTTTTCAACTACACAGGACACAGAGAAAGTTGCTCGCATATGGGGGCACCTACCCCAGGACCACTGCGGAGATTCCGGAAGCTGTCAGGGAGACAAAGGAAAGGGTGACACTGACTTAAGACTAGGAGAGCTCATCAGGAAATGGACATTATGATGGCAATGAGAGTCTCGGGGTAGTGACTTTGCCACTATCAAAATAAGTTTGGGTGGTCACAGTCAGTACACGTTCAAAGGCGCATAACTTCTCAAGGCCATCACAAAAATCCCCAGAGTCTTTGGAGCTATGGATCAACCCTGCATAGATTTTTGCAAAGTGATAACACTAGCCAATGTTGGTACAGGGCTCTTCTGTATTCCCACATTAATTCACTTAAAACTACATGAGTTGTAAGGTTGTTCACTTTTTGCCCCACCCCCACTCCATTCGGCAGCGTGTTGCTCGCTTAGTAATGTGTGGTGGTTAGCGTGGTCAACTTGACAGGTCTGGAATCACCAGGGAGATTACTTAGCCTTGATGAGGTGGAGGGGTGTGGGAAGATCTGTTCTAAAGGGGGAGGTCCATTCCATGGGGTGAGGTCCTGGGTTGTATGAGGTGAGGTAAGCAATCTGATCCCTGGCTTCCATTGCTCTTTACTTCCTGGCTATGGCTGTGATATATCCAGGTGCCTCAAACCTCCAGCCTTGACTTCTCACCACAAGACTTTGGGTGCGAGCCAAAATATATCCTTTCTTCCTGAGGTTGGCAATAATAGCAACAAAAGAAAGAGAGACAAACAGACAGACAGAAAGAGAAAGACAGAAAGACAGGGTGGGGAGGGAGGAAGGAAGGAAGAAACAACGGTGAGCCAGGACCCAAGCACCCGATGGCTGACTCCAGCCCTACGCAATCAGCAGGACCCCAAGCACCCAATGGATGACTCTAGCATTGATGACCTCACCTACGCAATCAGCAGGGGCTCGCCTGAGTGGAGCACTGAATAGCCAGTGCTGCTTAGATTCCCAGCCAGGCACAGCCCAGCAGCACAAGCTCGTGTGACCGGAGCCGAGACTGGTGCCCATTCACGCATGTCATAGCACCTGGGCTATGTGGAGAGGCCTGAAGCTGTTGCCCAATGGCCAGCTCACCCCAGCAGGCATCATGGCCAGCATGCTTCAGATGTCACAGGGATGCAGCTTCTTGGTCGTAAGTATCAAAGTCCTTTCCAAGAATCCCATTGTTAAGCGCTAGGGAGGTGGCGCGGCAGGCCAAGTGCTTGCCTTGTAAGCATGAGGATGTAAATTCCACACCCAGAACCAAATCAGAATGAGACATGGTGGCAAGCACTTGTAATTCTAGAATCTGGGAGGTGAAGACAGCCCTAGCTTACTTATTCTAAATTAGTGAGAGACTCTGATTAAAAAAATACGAGGTGGATAGTGCCTGAAGATTGACAGCTGAGTAGTCCATCCCCCCCATTGTTATCTTGGGGTTCATAGGCTTCCATAGACACAAATCAAGAGGATAATACTTAGCTCTTCCCATCAGTAACCAAGTTTGCAGGCTTTTCCCATTAGGAGTACCAAACAAAAACGGTAGACATACCTTCCCGTCCCAAGGCTCTTCCCCATAATCCCAAAACTCACTCACCTATTAAGTGGTCCCTGACTGATTGCAGGGTCTCAGGGGAGAAGAGCTTCAGGCCATATACGACATAGCTGGGAGGGTGCCTGGCTTTGGCCCCTGCATCAAGAAGCAAAATAAGGCCACACAGCATACAGAAATAGATTGGTCTGCTATAGGCTATGATTTGGTTGTGTCCCTAGAAAACAAACACAATTTCCGGGTTGTACTCATTGAGAAGAATCAAACACCTCATAATACAACTGACACTACCCAACACGCATCACCACCCCAACCCCAACACCCATTGCCACCCCAACATGCATCGCCACCTCAACACCCATCCCCNCACAACACCCATCGTCACCCAAACACCCATCCCCACCCCAAAACCCACCCCCACCAGAACACCCATTGCCACCCCAACACCCATCTTCACCCCAATACCAATCGCTACCCCAAAACCCGTCCCCACCCCAACACCCATCGCCACCCCAAACCTGTCCCATCTCAACACCCATCCCCACCCCAATACCCGACCCCACTCTGCTGTAATTTTACAAGCTCAAAATTTCAGGAAGAGAAAGTGGGGAGACAAATAGACAGAACTAAAATAATGCTTAATATTTATTTTGCAAAACCAGAATGAAAATATCAAAGGGAATGTTGCCATCTAAATCCAACAAGATTTCCCTAAAAATGTAATTACCACCCCCACCCCCGAGAAAACCTGTCTAACGCAATGCTTTCCATTCTCCCCGCTCTTTTCAGGTGCGGGGTTCCTTGAAACCTTTGTTAGTTGTGTCCATTTAACATGGGTTCCCTATCAACAAGACATGTGTGGGGCTTTAACTCTCTCATGACAGGAAGCAGGCCATGGAGGAAAAAGCTGTGATGGCCAAACAGGCAGGCCTCAATATGGCAGAACAGTTGACTTCCTTGACTAAAAAAGCATGCTACCCGAGGGGAATCAAAGCCTTTGCAGACCTCATCCTGGTCCTCAAAATACTGCTAAAAGTGTTTGCTGTACAAGATGGACCAGAGTTCCATCCCAGACACTGACATCAAGGTGAATGGAGAGAGTCAACTCCACAAGGCTGTTGTTCTCTGACCTCCATGCATGCACCATAGTGTGTGCGTGTGTGCCCATACACACACACCATGCATACATGCTCAATAATAATAAAAGTTTAAAATATTTTTAAATAAGGAATGGGATATTGTGCCATGGGCTTTCGAGGGTAAAACCCAGCAAAACTCCCACATTGTTGAAATAAATGCACAATTCATAAGATCTGAGAAACCAACAAAACCAGGTGGAGAGTGTGCTTTGCAATTCGTGAGCCACCTTGTGTGCAAGAAGCAGAGGGAGATCGGCGTGGTCTCAGACTGGTGTTTTTAGCCACAGCCTTGAATGTGCTATATTTAGAAAGGGAATTTAAATTGACACTGCCTCCAAAATAGAAATGGTCCTATTCTAAGACCATCTTTCAACAGGACAGTACTAGTGTCTGTCACGGAGACTGGCTGCCTTTGGTCCTGAGGCCAGGTTCAGTCTTAAAAAAAATTGTTGCACTGACAAGGAATTTTCTTCAGAATCTAAGTTGGTCATGGATTAATAAATACAAGAGAATTTTCCTTTGCATTAAAAAATAATAAGGCCAAAGTGAGAATGAAATCTAAACACCCTTACTAAGTAAATGGCAAAACAAATTAGCTGGTATAAATAGCGGTGTGGTGTATTAGAGCGCACGCATGGGAGACATTTCCTCAAACTGACGTGGTTTAAGAAACATAATTAAGCAACTCTCATTAGTTCTGGTTCTCTCTCCTATCAAAAGACTAATGGGCTGGAGGGAAGGCTCAGTCAGTAAAACGTTTGCCTTGCAAGCCTGGGGAGATCAGATCAAGCCCCAGAACCCAATGTTGTAACGTGCCTACAATCTTAGAGCCAGGAAGGTGGGGACAGGCAGGTCCCCAGGGCTTGCTGGCCAGCTTGGCAAGCTCCAAGTCAGTGACAAACTACTCCAAGCCTCTCATGCACCCCCCAAAATCAAGTTGGTCCAGTCCTTTGGCCTATAGATGCACATGTGTACACCTGTACGTACATGGATAAGCGTATGTGAACACACACACAGACATGTGCATTAAAATATATTATCTGGCCTTGAACAATATGAAACACCCTCAGACATCTTTTAGGCGCTTCATCAGAAATGTGAACATGTCTTCCGTGTTGCTAATTTACAAAACCAAACACAGCCCCTACAAAGGGCTTGCCTTTGCTACTGTAATCATGCATCCTGTGTTTGGGGTCCCGGAGCCATCCTCAGCACAACACACAAGACAACTCTATCCTCCCCAAGTCCCCAGAGTGCTCCCGGGTGAAATCCCTTGCTCACGCATTGCTGAGCGCACATCTGCATCAGCCATCAAAATCCCCAAGTCTTCAATAGGAAAATGTCACCCACTCCTTCATGTGAAAGCCAATCATAGTCTCTTAAAATCCATTCCTTTCCCCCAGTCCAGTCTGATTAGAACCTTAGCTTCCACAGTGGGTCCCCTGGCTGGGAGCATCCTTGAAGCTGCTGTCGGAATGGAATGCTGACCTTGGGTGCACTCGGGTTTCCCATCAGCCCCACCCACCATTAACATTGCAGCAGACAATTCACAGAGCAGTTTAGAAAATCCATAGAGAAATGAGAATCCCAGGCGGGGGCAGGGGTGGGGCTAAGTGACCAGAACTCTGCTCACTTTTTACAGGCAAGGTAGCTCATGAATTGCAAAGCAGACTCCTCTCTGAATTCATTTTTGTTGGTTTTTTTTTGGACCTGATGAATTGCACGTTGATTAACAAGATGTGAATTCTTGCCTGACTCTCATTCTGGAAAAACTGCATTACAGGAGAAAATGCCTCTGCCACATCCTTCTCTTCCTCATCAGAGTTTCTAGAGCCCAGCTCAGACCAGCTGAATCTCCCTAGAAATCGCAGTAAGCAACCTGACGGCCACAGTGAACATGAGTAGATGTCTGAGTATAGCCCACTGTGACAGTATGAAAAACTACGCCCCTATCTCCCTGCGACACGCCTGCTTGGATCCCGGGATGGTAGCTTGGTCAGACAGTATGACTCCAGCTCAACATAGCCACATGGGGGTCACGGTAATGACAACCTCAAATTTATCGGACGCGTGAGGTTTGTTTGTTGCTTGTTCCTCCCCCATGGTCTTAGCATGTTTTGTATCATATTCCAAAATCCATGCAGGGAAGGAATTGTATAGGTGTAAGCATGCTTGTGTGTGTGTATAATATGTGTGTGTTTGTACAAGTTTGTATGGGTGTGTACACATGTATAGAAGCCAATTCCTCAATCACATCTCCATCTTATTTTATTTGATAAAGGGCGTCATTGAGCCTGGAGTTCTTCGATTGTCCATACTGGCTGGCCCGTCCAATGGCAGGGACCCTGTCTCTGCACCCACAGTATTTGAATTACAGATTTCTGTGGCCCTGCCTGACTTTTACATAGGTTCTGGGGGTCCGACTCTAGTTCTCACGTTTGTATGGCAGTCACTTGACTGACAGCTGTCTCCCCAGTCCCAATATAAGGAGTGTTTGAGGCCATGTAACAACATCAGCGAACCAGCAACAGTGCTAGAAAGATACAGGAAGGGAAGAGGTAATAGGGCACCTGGGGTGGGCTGCAGTGACCCTTCAGAGCTGCACACCTGCCCCAGGTTTCTGAGAGCATTCCCGACGCTACATCTTAATGTTCTAATTATGCTGCTGCTAGTGATCCTGATGCTGAGTCTCTCAAATAAAAGATGCATCACACAAATCAATTACAGGGAACAGGAATTTAACAGGACAGCATCTGCCACCGTGACGACCACCAGTTCGAAGCCTTTCTTAATTATGATGAGCTAGCACAGATTAAAAATCAGTCTTAAACCCTGGATATAAATTTTTAAAATGCACAATGGTGGGAAAATAGTTTTCCCCCATTGGAGAGATTTTTCAGAGCCCATGAATGTGTGTGTGTGTGTGTGTGTGTGTGTGTGTGTGCATGTGTGTGCATGTGCATGCATGTTTGAGGGTTGCTATGACAGAGGCAGGAAGGGTGTACAGAGCACAGAAGGGTAAAAGGCACACAGCTATGGCCAACACGTGAACAGTGGACCCTGACCACTGGGGCACCAGGGCCAGAAGAAGCTATGGTGTACCGAGGAGCTGGAAGATCCTGGGCCACTAGTGGGCTGGTCTGAGCGAGCCCAGACTCTCTCCCCCAAATCAGACTCTAGGTTATTGGGATAAAGCATAAAGGGCACCTGAACCAGAGGATTAAGAGCAGAATGGCTTTTCATACACAGAGTTTCCTTGTGGGGACATGAAAATAAAAGCCACAGTGGGAAATGAACTCACACCTGTTAGAATGGCATTTACCACAAAAGGGAAAGATAAGCTTTAGGGAGGACACGGAGAAAGGAGACCCCTGGTGGTGCAGTAGGAATGGTTCCGCCGCTAAGGAACACGAGAAGTTCTTTAAAAAGTACAAACAGTGGATGAGAGAGCCCCTGCCTTGAAAGTAGAGGACTTGGGGTTGAGCCACCAGAACCCACATAAAAAGTGGATTGGAGCAGCAATGTTTGTACGCCACGTGCTCTTACAGGGGATAAGCAGCAGACAGAAGAGCCTCCGGCTACCCTGGCACGTACAGCAGTAGAAACACTAGAGATCCTGTCTCAAGCGAAGCAGAAGGCAAGGGCCAGCATCTAGATCATGCTTTGACCTCTACATACATGATATGCACCTGAACAAGCACATGTGTGATGTGGGATTCCCCTCAGTATGCTGTGAATGTTTTATTACCATTGGTTAATAAAGAAGCTGTTTTGGCCTAGAGCAGGGCAGGATATAGGGAGGCAAGAAAACTAAACTGAATGCGGGGAGAAAGAAGGTAGAGTCAGGCAGAGGCCATGTAGCTGCCAAAGGAGAAAGACATTGGAACCTTACTGGTAAGCCACAACCTTGTGGTGATACATAGATTAAGGGAAAGGGGTTAGTTTAAAATTTAAGAGCTAGGTAGGAATACACCTAAGCCATTGGCCAAGGAGTGTTGTAATTAATCTAGTTTCTGGTCTGGGCAGCTGGCAAGTGAAAGTGCAGTGTCTGCTTGCACATGTGTGTACTTGGTCATGCACATGTATACACATGCACAGAGAGAGAGAGAGAGAGAGAGAGAGAGAGAGAGAGAAGCTGGAAAGATGGTTCAGCAGTTAGGAGCTCTTGCTACTCTTCCAGAGGACCTGAGTTCATTTTCCAGCACCCACATCAGGCCATTCGACTACTTGGAACTCCATCTCTAGAGGACTGGATGCCCTCTTCTGGCCTCCACAGGCATGTATACACATGTTGCATACACTCACATAGATGTACACATACATACAAATAAGTACTTTTAAAAATACAAGCCAGGTTGTGGCGGCACACACCTTTAATCCCAACACTCAGAGGGCAGAGGCAGGTAGAGCTCTGAGTTTGAGGCCAGCCTGGTCTATAGAGTGAGTTCCAGGACAGCCAGGGATACATAGAGAAACCCTTTCTCAAAAAAAAAAAAACCCCAAAAAACCCAAAACCAAAAACAATGAAACAAAGATAAAATAATAATAATGTGGTATGTGTGTATATATATATATACACACACACACACACACATGAAATACTATTTAACCTTGCAAAGCATGGCAGTCCTGTCATGTGTGAACAGGAATGATCTTGGAGAACACTGAGCAAAGAGAAATATGCCAGGCATGGAAGGAGGAATACTGGATGATCCCACTCTGATGGAAAATGACCAAGTCTGAGTCACAGCAAAATGAGCAAACTGGTAGGAGCTAGGGAACAGGAAGCGGGTAGGGAGGGCGGGTAGGAGGGAACACACAGTTGGGCACATGGGGGTCAGTGAGTTTTGTAGATCTCTTCCATAGTACAGTGATGGTGCTATCATCAATAATTACATAGGGTGCTCCTGGAAATCAAGGAGAGTGCGCTGTAAATATTCTCATCAGAAAAAGTATATGATATGACAGATGAATGAACTTGACTTAATCCCTCCACCGTGTATATGTGACCAGATTACAACTTACCCCCAAAGTATATGTAAGAGTGTTTTTGAACACACACAGTTTATGACTACATACTAAGAACACGTGAGGAGCAATTGCTAGGTGTCAGCCAGTGTTTGAAGCAATTTACATGCGATGTTCATTCAATCCCCATGACGTTAATCAGCTTTATTCACACATAAGGAAACTGAGAAATATAGAGGACTACCATGATGCTCAGCATCAGATAGGCAAGCGGATAAGTGGGAAGCAAAGGCAGGCAGACAGATGGCAGCCTGTGGACCATCCAATCAAGCCGTGTCTTTTCCTATAAGAGCCCGGAGAACAAAGGTGACCTATCACACAGGGTCCGCCCCATGCCTGAGCTGCCCCTCCTCCAATGCCAACGCATCAAGCACTTAGATCCAGCCAGAGCTTTGTGCCATGCACTTGGGTATCCATCCACCGCTTCTACTCCTGCATCCAAGATACAGACACGGATGCAAATGTGACCCTTTGGGTAGACGCGGGCATCACCCTGTTTTCAATTCAAGCGGATGAGACAAGCTACGGGCCTGCACTTACGTGTATTGGTGAGGCGGGGTCAGGTTGGACGCTCTAAAACACAAACCAGAGGGCCTGGGTCACCTTGTGATTGCAAGGCTATGCTAGTGACAGTAACATACAAACACACACTTGACCCCTATCTCACACACACACACACACAGATGATGGGTTCTTGCCTTGAGC
>LOEQ01000253.1:266738-278090 GCA_001685075.1 Bramus lutescens | reverse complement strand
GCCATGACCAGGCAGAAGAGCAGGACCCACAGGTCTCTACAGAAGCCACGGTTCAGCGTCAGAAAGCCCAGGAGGGAAACCAGAACGCTGAGCAGAATTGCCACCACGTTCTCCTTCACATCTTCAGTTCTGTGCAAAACACACAAACAAGCACGGACTGAGACCTCCACCACTGTCCTTAGTGAGGCAAGCTTTCCTGCATTCACCTCTAGACTGACAGCCAGCTCAGAGGGGCTGTGTTGTGCTAGCCCCTGCGTCAATTTAGTCTTGTGCTATTCAACAAGGTCCTGATGCTGACCCTAGGTGTTTGTTCTTGGAATAAATGACACAGGACCCCACTGACTACCCTCCCTAGGAGGTGGCGGCCAGGGATTTCAACCACAGCCTGTAAAGTTTCAGAACTCCACTGGCTCCTCTCAGTGAGGGCTGGGGAAGACTGCATTGACGTCGGGATAACTGTTTCCAGACTGATCTTCTCCGAAGTCGGTTTGCTGCCCCATTCCAGGAGCAGGAAGCTTCAGAAGGAGATATGACCCCTCCTCCCACAAGCTAGACAGTCCAGGGAGCCGCACTGTGAGTCTACAGTCCTGCTGGGTGATTTTGTTGCGGCGTCCTCCATGAGACAGAAGATGCAGTAGGGCCCTCATCCAGAAATGAGGTCTTATCAAGAGGGTGTGAAAACACGTGAAGGGCCCTTTAGAGCATTGTTTAAAGGGGGGTTGATGAGCTGAGTCAACCAACCAAGGTAGGGTGGGGGGGAGGGGTCTACAATGGGAGGGGCTGAAAGAGGACGAAAGGTAACGAGCCAAAATACTACAAAGGGCCACGGAAGAACTAAAGGGTCAGTCGGCCTGTTGGGGGAGGGTACAGCCTAGCCATAAAAGATGAGCAAGGATGGGACCATGACTTCAGAAGTATGTGACCTTGACAGGACATCAGGTGCACAGTAGGACATCGGGGGGGCCTGGCCAAAATGGAGATGGGGGTGCGGCAGAGGGGAGACATGGGTCCTTCATGAGAATTCTAAGTACATTTCATAACTGAGCAATATTTACTCATGCAAGTCTGTCTTTGCCCACTAAACAGTGATCGTTCTAGGAAGGGATAGTTGGCTACCTTGTCCCTCGAGATAGCCACAAATCTTTTATCTTATTTTTAATTATGTGTATACATGTTTCTATGTATGGGTCTGTGCACATGTGTGTACAGGTGCCTATGGAGGCCAGAGGAGGATGTCAGATCCGAACTCAGGTCCTCATGCTTTGTCCACTCAGCAATCTCCCTAGTCCTATAACTACAACTTCTGACATTAGTGGTGTCCCTCTGTGTATGGGTCCTCTGCTTTGGGACGCGCTCTGTTTGCTCTTGTTCCCTGTGAAGGCAGACACCATGGCTGTGGCATTCACTAACACCTCAGTGCACAGCAGAAGCCTGGCATGGGGCTGGTACCCAGCAAACGATTGATGGAGGGATGAACAGGATGCTGAGATAAAGCAGAGATTGCAGCTTCTTATTTTCGATGCTGATGAACAAGACAACAGAAAGTAAGGTTTGGGTGCTTTTCAAAGGGCAAGGGTGGGACAGGCGACAAGAGGGAGTCAGGAGGACGGGATGCTGCTGCAAACATCTGAGGACGGCTGGAGGACCAAAGGCGAAGGGGAGGCTGCAGCCATGGGTGTCAGGAAGCAACCATGTCAGGAGACAAAGGAATTGTGGATAGGGTTCACAGCGCCGGGTGAGGGCCTCAGCCTAGGGGTACACACTATGGCTACCTCTGTCGCCACAGTGCACAAGATCAGCTCATCTCCTTCCTGGACAGCCAGGCAACCTATCCATCACACTTCCTTCCTTCCTTACAGCTTTACACTGGCGCAGGCCAAGCTTTCCCACCCATGGGAGGTTCAATGACACTTCCCACTAAGTACCAGAGGTGATTTATGGAAACCATTGGAAATAAAAATGCGGATGTCGCAATACACAAACCCGTGGGGAGGGTAGCACAATGGGTCAGCGGGGAAAGCGCTAGCCATCAACTTCAGTCCCTGGGACCCACGTGGTGTAAGGAGAGAAATGACTCCTGTGGGTTGTCCTCTGACCTCCAGATGGGCACGAGGCAGGCAGGCGTGGGTACATGCAACACACACACGCACACACACACACCTATAAAGAGATTTGTTTTCATATGAGGGGTTAACATAACCTATTCCTTTCTACAGAAAAATAAAGTAGTATTTTTTTTTTAGGGCCTCATCTACCAGAATACATTATCTTGGATCATCAGCCACGTATTCCACAGTTTGCTCATGTGCAGGCCCTAGGGTAACACGGTATTGTTAGCAAAGTGATTAAGACATTATTCCCTGGCTTGTGGGTTATGAAATTTACTGCTGTAATTTTGCAAGACTATCGGGTTTTGGTGGGGTTTTTTTCCCCGCTTGTGATCACACCATTTAAGACACGACCGCACCATTATGGTAACAAGTAGTCACTGGGGGACAGACGGCAGCTAGACAGCCCTGCCACTGCCCCAGAGTCTGGCACTGAGCTCTAAACAGACCCTGCTGTGCGAGCATTAGCGATCATACCATCAATTTCTAAACCAATCCCCACCAGAACCACAGCCTCTGAAAACCCTAATATTGTGCCCCTCTCCCCGATTCTGACAGGGAGCCCACAAACAGGCTCCCAATCTAAGCTCTTCTTCATTATCACAGCAAACTGGAACCTCCCTGCCGTGCCTACCCAGGCTCCACATCTTCAGCCACGACGTGTTTTATTCTAGGGGGCAATGAGGAAGGGTCTAGAGGAGAGCAGCATCAAGTTAGTGCACAGCAGAGGGGAGAGAGAAGCAGGAATCCTAGCTGTGCAGAGGACAGGTAAACACCACCCCACTTTTCCTTCCCTCTGTCCCAGGGCCACAGCTGGTCAGGCAAGGCCGGCCTCCTTCTATAAAAACTGAGCATGCCTATCAGAACAGGGCTGGGCATGAGCAGACCAGCGCAGACGGTTCCCCATGCAAACCTGCAAGCTCGTCCATCCTGTCCAATCATCACTCCCCATGGCAACTGTGAAAGTCAATGTCTGAGCCGCCGGGGTTTACAGGAAAGTGGGGTGTGGGCTGGAGACAACCCAGGAGACCTTGGCAAGCAGCCCTGTGCATTTTAGGGGCAGTGGAGTATGAGCATGCTCATTGGTGTCCTCCCTTGTCTTCTGGCCACGCCCATGCCCGCCTGAGCGCTTACCGATCCAATAGGGCCAACAAGGTGAGTCGGTCATACCAGACTTTAATCCATTTCCCAGGGAAAATGATGAATTTGTAAAACTGTTCTCGGTTAAACCTTCCTTGCGCTGAGGAACGCGATGAGTCTTCCAGGTCCTGGCTCACGTGCTTTGCACCCCAGGAACAGAACACATGAAAGGCAGAAAAGAGGGTTACTGTGATATGCCCTTGTCACAGAAACATCCCAGAGTTTAAAAGCACGAGGGCAGGGGGAGGCGGGCTGCAGAGAGGGCTCAGCGGCTAAAAGTGTTGTCTGTTCTTGCAGGATTGGGGTTCAGTGCCCAGCACCCCCATAGAGCCCCATAACAGTTCAGTTCAGAGGCTCTGAAGCCCTGAGTTTAACTCTAGGACTGAAATAACATCTAAACCAAGACTCAAAAACATGATCAAATTCTGAAACCAAACTGTTTTGTTTAAAAGGCCCAGTCTAAGAAAAGAATAATGATTAAATCACACCAATTCCATGAGGATGCTGTCGCTGAGATCCTGGCACTTGCCACTGGAAACACTTCTGTTCATTAAGTCAAGACACGCCTGGGGAAATAGCTATTGTGTAAGACAAGAGTCGAAGGGAAAGATTTTAAGTGACTTAATTTTTAAATTGTTATTAAATACAATACTGAAAATAGCTTAATTTTCCTTCAAATTGTCAGTCAGCAAGGTGCTTGCTGCAGAAGTGTGAAGACCCAAGTTTGCTCCCCATATGTAAAAAGTCAGTCATGATGGTGTGTGCCTGTAACCCCAGCACGGTGGAAGTGCCTACGGATGGCTGAGGGTCACTGATCAGCCAGTTTAGATTACTAGGTGAGTGCCAGCCCACAGAGAGACCCTGTTTCAAAAACTAGAAAATGACTGGTTAACCACAGCTGAGGTTGACCTCTGGCCTCTGCACATATGAGCATGCGTGTGCACAAACACTTGTGTGCATGTGTCTGAGTGTGTGTGTGTGTGTGTGTGAATGTAGGTGGGTGCACCTATGTGTGTGAGAGAGAGTGCATATGGGTGTATGTGTGTGTGTGCGTGAGAGCGTAGGTGGGGGTGCACTTATGTGTGTGAGTGTATGTGGGTTCATGTGTGTGTGAGTGTATGTGGGTGCATATGTGTATGTCTGAGTGTGAGTGCGTTTCTGTGTGTGTGAGTGTATGTGGGTACATGTGTATGAGTGTGTGTCTGAGTGTGTGTGTGAGAGAGACTGTAGGTGGGTGCACTTATGTGTGTGAGTGTATGTGGGTACATGTGTGTGTGAGTGTATGTAGGTGCATGTATGTGAGTGTGTATCTGAGTGTGTGTGTGTGACTGTAGGTGGGTGCACTTATGTGTGTGAGTGTATGTGGGTGCATATGTGTGTGTATATCTGAGTATGTTTGTGAGTGTATGTGGGTACGTGTGTGTGTTTGAGTGTGTGTATGTGTGTAGGTAGGTACACTTGTGTGTATGTGTGTGTGTGCACGCACATACATGTATGCTAGTCTTCAGAGTCTGCATCTACAGAAGACTTAAAAATGAAGTGGGAAGCAGAGGGGGTGACCACATAGTGACCTCGTGAGGAACTGGAGTTTGGAACAGGAAACCAAGCAGAAGGTGGGGTGCCCACCACAGCCATCCCGGAAGTCTGGTACCCCAGCATTCAGATGAACTACATCTACTTTGTGGTCAACTCATCAGGGGGCTGCATGGAAGAGTGCCTGCCTCAGGCTGGGTGTGGGGGACACAAAATCCACAGCTCTCCTGAGGCTTAGGGACCCCTGGGGCCCCGCCTCCCACCCTGCAGGTTTGTATCCCTTATTCACATCAGGTGGACGTTCCAAATCCCTCAGAGAATTTACCTTAAAGCATCTCTTCACACCTAGCAGAAACAAAAATACACTTTAATCTGGAAGTGTGAAGCTTCGATGGGCGTCTCAAAGAATCACAGATCAAAATTCAAGGCAGGAGCGACACAGAAACAAACAAAAACCATGCCAGCCTATGCTAGGGAGGGCCCATAGGCTGTCAGACAGACTCTCCCCCCCATATACATATATACACATATATACCCACACATACATAAACATACATACACACACACACACACACACACACACACACTCACCCTGGGTGAGTTTGGGAATTGCAATCATCAATTTCAAGGACATTTGCTGCTATCTAAGAACCTACTATGTGTTCAGAGTGGCCCAGATGCTCCTTCGCAGACCCCTGCAGAGTCCTGGGTGAAAGCAGACTCTGCCTTCCCTGTAGCATCAAGGTGGACTTGGTAACTCAGCTTAAGGACCAGGACGCTACCCTGAACATAAAGTCCTGATGCATATATAAGGCATAGGAAAGGAAAGCCACCCTGTCCCAAGGATAATACCCAGGAGCTAAAGGGCAGGGGATGCAGTGGGGCTGAGACTCTCGGAGCAACATGTGATCTGGGTTCTTGTCTTAGGGCTTCTACTGCTGTGATGAAGCACATGACCAAGAAAGAAAGTTGGGGAGGAAAGGGCTTATTCTGCTTACATTTATCATCAGTGTAAGTAAGGACAAGAATTCATACAAGGCAGGAACCCAGTGGCAGCAACCTGAAGGCAGGAGCTCATACAGAGGCCCTGGGGGATGCTGCCATGGCTTGCTCACCTGCTTTTCTATAGAACCCAGGACCACCAGCCCAGGAATAGTCCTACCCACAATGGGCTGGACCCTCCCCCAACTGATCACTAAATGAGAAAATGTCCTACAGGTTTGCCTACGGCGCAATCTTATGGAGGCGTTTTCTCAATTGAGGCTCTCTCCTCTCAGGTGATTCTAGCTTGTGTCAAGTTGATGTAAAACAAACCAGAACAGCTCTATTTCAAGACACAGTACCATCTTGGAAACCACTTGGTGCTGCATCAGCAGGAATTTGTGCAAATGGCCATGGACCTGACTTTGCAGCAAACCTTACCCTCAAGGGTCTCAGTCTCGATGTCCACTGCTACACATGGGCAAGAATTACATGTGCCAGTGACCCAGTGTGCTGTTCTAGTGATGTGGGGTCCAGGGGTGGTGCACGTATTGGCCAAGGCTAGGAGAAACTAAAAGACCCCAAAGGAAATGGACTGAGCCTGGGGCTCCACACATGTGTAGCTGAAGGGAGCAGGAGGGCAATGGGGAAAAAAGAGACATGCAGCCTGTAGTAAGAAGAGTAGGCAGGCTGTTGACCCTGCAAGTGTCCTGGCTGATGCAGGAAGTGTGCCTGCAGCCTCCCCTGCAGGTCTCGCCTATCCTGCCTTTGCACCTTCCTCAGGCCAGTCTCCCATCCCCACCCCAGTCCACCCTGGGACTGTAGCATCTGTCTCCAGGGTTCCTGATCCCACGGCAGTGGCAATCTCAGCCAGACACAGATAAACTGACTGATAGGTTAGGAAACATCTAAAAGCTGGACAGAATGTCCACCAGCACATGTGCGGCCCCCAGAGTCAACAAAGGCATCCAGTCTCCAGCAAATGTTTGTTGGGTCACAAGCAAGAAACCGTCTCAGCTTTATTTTGTAAGCAAAACCTCATTTAACTTCTGGTGACGTTAAGTCAGTTTGTAGAAGTTTAAGAACTTTTAGCAGGGTGGTAGTGGTGCACGCCTTTAATTCCAGCACTTGGGAGGCGAAGCAGGTGGATCTCAGTGAGTCTGAAGCCAGCTGGATCTACAGAGTGTGTTCCAGAGCTGCCAGGGCTACACAGAGAAACCCTGTATTCAAAAATCAAAAGCCAAAACCAACCGAACAAACAAACAAAAAGAAAAGAACTTTAAAAAATTGCTTCCTCCACCTCAAATGGTCCTTTTACAAATGAAAATATCCAGCAGGAGGTAGAATAGCAGCCTTTGTTCCCCCTCGGAACAAAACCACAAAATGCAAGCATGTTATAATTAACTTAAAACAGAAAAGACAGTGTGGTGGTTTGAATAAAAATGGCCCCTGTAGGCCCATAGGGAGTGGCATTATTACACGGTGTGACCTTATTGGAGTAGGTTTGGCCTTTTGGGGGGAAGTGTGTCACTGGGGACAAGAGGCGGGGCTTTGAGGTTTCAGAAGCTCAAGCCAGACCCAGTGTCATTCTCTCTTCTTGCTGCTTGCTGGTCCAGAATTAGAACTCTCACCTCCTTCTCCAGCACCATGTCTGCCTGCCTGCATGCTGTCATGCTTCCAGCCATGATGATAATGGACTAAACCTTTGAAACTGTAAGACAGCCCCCAATTAAATGTTTTCCTTTATGAGAATTGCCGTGGTCATGGAGTCTCTTCACAGCAATAGAAACCCTAACTTTTCAATGGATTTGGCTGAGTAACAATAAAACTACGGTAAATTAGAATTTTATGTGACTGTATACTCACTGTTTCTGTCTTTAATTATATTTAAGTGTATTGCACCACGGTATGTGTGTGCAGAGGTCAGAGGACAACATGTGAGAATTGTTCCTCTCCTTCCACGATATGGGTCCTGGGAATTGAACTCAGGTCCTCAGGCTTTGCTGTGTGAGCATTTACCGCCTAAGCCATCTTGCAAGCCCCACTTAAGAGTGAAACAAAGGGTACTTTTAGCTGTGTCTAATCAATCTTTGCAATCTCTGTTCAGCCTTGAGTTTCTGCTAGAACCAAAACGCCTCTGAGGCTTGTTAGTGCCTCTAACGTCCCCAAAGGTCCCTTCACCTCCAGCTCTTCCACCTTCCCAAGCTGTTTCAAAATAATTGGGAATCTTCTGGGAGTGCGAGAAGTAGCTGGCCCTGTGCAGGCCTGGGTTGGGAGGGACCAAGTTTCTCAGAGTACACATTCTCCTGTGCCAGGGCTGGGGTGAGAACCGAGCACAGGCCCTGAGGTGTAGCTGAAAGAGCACACAGACCTATCTAGGACCTGCGTGCGACAAAAGCCCACAGCCAAGGTCCGAGGGGCCTCAGAGGTCCAGGAAAGATGGTGACCTCAAAGATACAAGTTGAACGGGAGACGCTGTGTGGTGTGTGGTCCTCGGGGAAGGAGGAAAAGGTGCAGTCTCTGATGGTAAATGGGGCAGAGCCAGGCAGAAGCTGTACCCACATCCACCATGCTGGATTTATTTATTTTTATTGTATGTGTTTTGGTGTTTTTCCTGCATGTATATCTGTGCACTCTGTGTATGCCTGATGCCTGTGGAATTGGAGAAAGGCAGTTGCGAGTGACCATATGGGTGCTGGGAATCAAATCCAGGTCGTCTGTAAGAGTAGCCAGTGCTCCTAACCACTGAGTCATCTTTCCATCCATCATTGATTTATCTTTCTAAGTTAGCATACGAGGTATTGAATATCCTCTTGGCATATCCAAGAACGTGATCTTCAGTGGTTCCCCTCAGGCCTCATTTCTTCCTTCCTCCCCATGTTCTTCTCCTCTCCGTGTGCTATTGGTCCACTGGTTCTTCTGATGACCCCCAGTCCTTCCTTACCCCCGTTTGGTCCTCCTCATGCTGTCCTTTAATTTCATGACTAATAACCCCCCAATCTAAATATTAGACACTGGAATTTGCTTATGAGAGAAAATGTGTTATTCACGTCTCTGAGTCTAGTTATTTCACTCAATAATTTCTAGAACCATCCATTTTCTTGAAATTTTCACTTTTTTATAGATATATAAAACCCTGTTGTATGCATGTACCACATTGTCATTATCTCCTGATGGATGCCTCAGTTGTTCTGTTCCCAGCTGCCGTCAACAGAGCAGAGCTAAACAAGGATGAGCAAGAGTCTCTGTGGTGGGATGTGGAGTCCTTTTGGTCCATACCCACAACAGAAATAAGTGCTCTTTTGAAATTTTTTTGTGTTAGTTAAGAGGTGTATGTGTGTGTGGCATGGGGTGGAGTGGGGGTGGGTATGTAAAGGTTACTGCAGGTGGGAGCATCAAATGCCCTGGAGATGGAGTTACAGGAGGTCGGAAGCCACCTGACAGGGATGCTGGGAACCGAACATGGATCCTACGCAGGAGCAGTGTATGTTCTTAAATGCTGAGACATCTCTCTAGCCCCTACTTCTAATTTTAAAGGGAACTTCCACAGTGAAGTCCCATGCGTGTGCCCTCGTTTGCACGCCTACCAGCAGGGAAGCCTTGCCACGTTTCCTGGCAGCCATTCTGACTGCGGTGAGGAGGGTCTCAGAGCAGTTTTAATTTGCACCCCCCTGATGACTGGGGATGTTGAACACATGTTAAAATCATTATTGGTCATTAGTGTTTCTTTTGAGAACTGTCTGTCCTTTCCATTAGCCAATAGGGTATTATATGACTTCTTTGAGAAATTTTTGCAAAGCCATCTTAAAAACCAAATATAAAACCATATTAATTTTGCAAAGGTGAGGCACTTTAGAAGGAATGGAACAATTGCCAGGAGGAAGGCAAACATGGAGGCTAAGAAATTTCACATGAACTTGAGCTTATCCCATCTGCAATCCTCTCCTAAGACCAAGCCAGAGGAAGTTCACTCTTCTTGGAAGTCAACTTCAAGAATTCTTTCCCCTAAAAAGCCTTCCCTGTCCCCTACTCCCTAAAGCCCAGGCTGCCATTGCAGCTCATAGGCAGACCTCTGTCTGTGTCCAGCTTTCCCTGATGCTGCTGCCTGGGAATCCTTGCTCAGGCTCCCTTGAGACTCTTTAAAGCATGCCTGGATGAACAAACATTAACAAAGAATGTCTTAGTAAAATAACAGAAGGCTTCATGTTTGCCACCCTTGACAACCCTCAAACCAACAGCAACAACAAAAAACTCTTCCAAATTAAATATTTAAGAAGCTTTGTATATTAGTCAGTAAATACAAAGTTATCGTAATTTTTTAAAAAGCAGTTATTTTCGAAACCAGGTGGGGTAAGGCTGAAGAGACAACTATGCTCTTGAGGGGACCATGCATCTAAACAACCGAAGGTCATTATGACAATATAAAGGGATTTCTATAGCATTTGGGAACGTGATTGAGACAGCAGAATGCAGTAACATTTGCTGAGGGTTGTCTGCCAGCTGCAAGGTCTTTGGTCTTTCTTTCCATCTAGTGATGTTTCATGGGAAACTCAGGGTGAGCTCTGACTCACGAGGAGAGACAGGCCTTAAGACCGGCTGCTGGGGCTGGGGAGGTGACTTGGTCAGTGAAATGTTTATCATACAAGCAGGACATTTGTGTTTGACTCCCAGAGCCCATGTGAAAAAAAGCAGGCATGAGTGGTGAACATTTGTAAATCCCAGCACTGGGAGGCAGAGACGGGTGGATCCCTGGAGATTGCTGGTCAGCCAGCCTAGTTTACTTGGAAAATTCTGGGTTGAAGAGAGACCTTGTCTCAAGGGAGATTGACTGTGTTCCTGAGGATGACCCCAAGTTTAACACTGGAGACTGTCCTCCAGACTCCAAACACAAGTTCATATGTATACCTGCATCCGCACATACATCCTCAAATATGAACACATACATGCACACACACATGTGCACACACACACACACACACAGAGGCACATGCGCACATGCACACCCAAGGCTTTCACAGCAGCCGCTTACAGCAATACTGGCGCATACATACCCGTGGGGTTTCTGACTGTGTCCTTCGAGCCACCATGAGCAACAGCTGCTGCTGAAGGGCACTGACTGCAGGGTCCCCCGAGGACGGATCTGGGCTGTCTGAAGTGGTGGTACTGGAGGAGCTGAGAAGAATCTCTCTGAGAATGGGGGAGAACAATCCTTTGGTGACCATCTTGCATTGGGATGCATTTATTTATTACCCAGAAACACGAGGAGGGTGGAGATGTTCAGCATGAGAAGGGACCGTCTGATGGGGAAGCTCAGCCAATCACATCTGGCTAGGGTGTGGCCATCTGGAGCCAGGTAGATAAACAGGGGTGCTCGCCTGATCCGTTTGGACTTCGGACCTTTTACTCCGGTCGCATAAGTTTCCCCGTTTTTCAATTATTAAATTATATCTCTTGTTTTGAGCTGGTCTGGTTATTTTAGCCTACCGATCGAATACACCTTCACTAACAACTGTCCGTGTCCTGATGTAGTGAATGGGGAGCGGGCCTGCTTTTCGACCTGCCCAGCTCCCGTACGGCTAGCTTTACACCC
>LOEQ01000253.1:255849-266565 GCA_001685075.1 Bramus lutescens | reverse complement strand
TTATTAACCAATGAAAGTAACACATAGACAGATGACCCTCCTACATCATCCTGATCTTTACATTCTCTATGAAGAGCTAAAAGTTCTGCATGTGAGGCTAACTGTAGACACAAAGCCTCCAACATTAACTGTGAACTTGGCAGGGTTTAGACTCACCTGAGAGACACACTTCCGGGTGTAGTAAGAGGCTGCTAGTTCATTTCCTGACCAGCCAGCAGCTCAGACCCAAAATAACCACACAGAAATCTGTATTGATGACAATACTGTTTGGCCAATAGCTTAAGCATATTTCTAGCTTGCTCTTATATCCTAAACTAGCCCATCTCTATTAATCTGTGAATCACCACATGGCTGTGGCTTACCAGGTATAAAGTTCTGGCGTCTGTCTCTGGCAGGGCTACATGGCTTTGCACTTGACTCTGCCTTCTTTCTCCCAGCATTCAGTTTAGTTTTCCTTGCCTAGCTCTGTTCTGCCCAGCTATAGGTTCAAGCCAGTTTTCTTTATTCATTAGTGGTAATCACAGCATACAGAGGGGAATCCCACATCATCTGGGCATGTCTGTGAGGGAGTTAATGGATTGGATTGGGCTAAGTCAGGTGGGAAGACACACCCTGAGTATGCCTGCGATGCCTAAACATCTTGAACTGAATAAAGAAAAGATGAACATGAGCATTGACCTTTCTCTGCTTCCTGACTCTGAATGTCACATGATTCCTGCAACCACACCCTCCTGACCATGATGGAGCAAACCCTCAAACCGAGTCAAGGCAACACTTCCTTCCTTGAGTTGCTTTTGCAGGATGTTTGATCACAGAAATGGGAAAAGGAACTATGACAGTATGCTGGCTCCCCAACCCCAGCATTCTGTCTACATCACTCCTCCGGACACCTCAAAGTTTACACACAAGAAATGCTTCTGTGGTAGCAGGAAGGTCCTCCTTAAGCCTTTGTGAAATGGCTTAAGTCTCTATCTGAATATTTTTGGTATCTTAAATAATATGTGAGTTGGTAAGACTTAATTCAGCTCTTTTAAATTTTATGTATGTATATATATATGTACATGTGTGTGATTACTTATGTGTACACGTACCACATGCATGCGGTGCCCACAAGGGCCAGAAGAGAATGCCAGACATCCTAGAGCTATAGGTAGTTATGGATTGTCTGATATTGGTGTTAGGAACCATACTTAGGTCCTTAGCAAGAACAGTAAGTGTTCACCGCAGCTGAGTCATATCTTCAAGCCTCAGCCCTTGCTTCAGCGCAGAAAGCAGAAACTAAGACATACTCCATGTAGCTTCCCAGCAAGGTACCTACATTTCAGGAGACAACATTAATCTGCATACCCCATAGTTGTTTCTAAGGGAATTCCTACAAATGTGGCCCCATTTTATCCAAATAGCTGAGATTGTATGCTAATAGAGGAGTCAGTGATAAAAGAGCCTGCATCCCAAACTGTGCTGAGAGGGATGCAGGTGTGTTGGCAATGAGATCTGACCTCTAACCCCTACTATTCAGCACACTCCATGACCTTTCTCTTCTTCTTTCCCGACTTCTGTGTTCACAAGCACACTGACTTGCTATACACCCAGACACACACACGTGAACCCTCTATATTTGTACGATGCAATTTGGGATTGCAAGGATGATTCAATAAAGTCTTCTTTACTGAGAACCATGTCAAGTACACACCAGGTTAAGTCAACATCGCAGAGTCCAAAACTCTAAACCCCAATGTATGATGGTCTGGAAATGAAACTCTCGTCATCTACAAGACCCGTGTGTGCTCTAAACAGCTGACCCACGTGTTACTGTCGGAATATAAGCCGCCTCTTAACGCCTCCTGTTTGAACACTCGGTCCCCAGCTGGTGGCGCTGTTTCGGGAGGTTGTGAAACCTTCAGGAGGTAGGGCCTTGCGGGAAGTGAGTCATTGAGGGCAGAATCTGAAGGAGATAGCCCAGCCCTGCTTCCAGTCCAGTCTGTGTCCCGACCCATAGGATTGTGAGGACCACATCTGCACTGTCTTCCCTAGCATGACGGACAGTTCCCTCTGGTTCCATGAGCTGGAACTAATCCTTCCTCTGTCAACTGGCCACTGTCAGGTATTGGTCCCAGTAGTGAGCCCGCTCACTCACACACTGCCCCTACATTATTTGGAATGACCGCTCCCCCCGCGCGCACTTTCCTTCTTGCTGGCCCGCTCATCACACCTGCCATTCACAGGCCGATCAATTAGATTGATCAAGGCAGCTTTCCACCAGGACTTTGCTGGTACACGTGCACACCTCTGTGTGACACGGTCTGGAACTCTGGAGTGACGTAAAATAGAAATGAAAGTTCCTTCATAGGAGAGGGGCAGAGGCTCAGAAATTTGATGTGTGAGAGCAGCACTGGAGCCAAGAAACTAGATTACATTGCAGGCGAGGGAGGTCATGTCTGCTGACACAGGGGCAGGAGACAGGAGAGACCCACACCCCTGCATGGGGAGCTAGTAGACAGCCTCTCCAGCTGGTTACTTACCATGCCAGGTCAGAAACAGCTCTGCTAGAGGCGCAGCTGCCAATCTTCCTGCCCAGCAGGGCTCTAAGGAGGGGCCACACATGGACTTGATTCCCCCATATTATTAAGCATGCTTTTATTGCAAAATAACAAGCCTTAGCACTGGGTTAGGGCTGGGGCTCAGGGAGAAGAGCATTGGCCTGGCATGCACAAAGCCGTGGGTTCAGGTCTCATTGTTGCACTGGCAGACTGGCATGGTGTACACCTATAATTCCAGCACTGGGAAGGTGGACTCAGGAGCTTCAGAAGTTCTAGGTCATCCTGGACTACATAGTGAGTGCCAGGCTGGCCCGGGATACGTGAGACTCTGTCTCCAAAATAAATATTGGCCAGGCGGATGGCTCAGTGAGTAAAACTGCTTTAGATCTCCAGGCCCTTCATGGTAGAAGGAGAAAAACTAGCCGACCCCTGCCCTCTGACCTCTTCACACTCCCCACAAAAAGTAAACAAATAGCTTTGTGAGTAGATAGTTTAAATACCTTATGTTAGAATCTAAGGGTTGGTTTTATTTTTTTGTTTGTTTATTGACGCAAGGTCTCACTGTGTAACCCTGGCTGGCCTGGAATTCACTATGTAGACCAGGCTGGCTCATAGATTCCCCTGGCCTCCTGCATACTAGGATTAAAGTTGCGTGCCACCACACCCAGCCTTGCTTTTTTTCTTCAAAACCTTTGGGCGAGTCCTAGAATAAACAGAAGTGGGTCTAAACCACTGCTGTTCTGCCGACTTCCCAGACTTTGCTCTCATTTTTCTCCCCCTGTGGATCTACACCTTGTCAAGAGAGGTGTTTCCCTCCTGGGGAACGGGAGAACTAGGGCAGACGAGACAGAAATGGCCTGTTGAGTCCCCTAAGCAGACACTTGGTGAGACGTTTTGGTCTCTGTTGCCTCCCATTGATGGGGAACTTGACAGATAGCAAGATGGCTGCCAGCCTTTCCTAGATAAGGCCTTGGCTCCGGCGGCAGATGGGAGGAGGGTCAAGCCTGCACTTGTCTCATCCATTGCACAGACTAAAAATAGTAGGGCAGCTTCCTGCCAAGGGACCTCTTTCACGGGCTTTGGCTGGGCCCTTATCACAGACATACAGCGTCACCTGTGCTGGCTCTTCCGCAGCCTGGAGGGAGGTCTGTGATCAGCAAAACCCTACCTCTGCTGGAGCTTCCTATGCTCCTCCTCTAGGGCTAAGCGGTAAAGGATCACGAGACCAACTCTCTCTACTGCGCTAATGAGCATTACATCCCAGGACTGTTCGTTAGGGGATGTCCAGAGACATTCCTACTTCCTGAAACATCTGAGTGTGGAGAGAGCCCACTCTGTGGAATGGCTGTCTCAATGACCCCACCGGGTCTCCATCAGCCTTGAGGCTGGTCTGGTCTCTGGTCAACTACTTTCATTCAAAGTGAAAGCAAAGGAGAGAGAGCTCAGAGAAGCATCAGGGAAGGAGGTTGGTAGTGGAGCCAAGAAGATGGGGGAGGGTATGGGGATAGGGGAGGGGGGCTAAGCTAGGGCCTCAGTGGCTCCAACATGGAATTTCAGTACTTGGGTGACTGAGGCAGGGGGATAGCTGGGAGTCTGAGGCCAGTTTCAGCTATGCAGTGAGACCCTGTTTCACACAAACAAACAATTGCAGCTGGACTCTCCCTTGGGCTGGCTGGGACAGCACTGGGCGTGGAGTTAACAGTGGTTGGTGCCTGGTGTTAGATTCCCTGAAGTTCCTCTGGCTCTAGCTCCTCCTCCCTAATGCAAGCTTTGAAAAATGCCAAAACTATACAAGGGTAATGCTGCCTCCCAGTGACAGAGAAAAGATCACCCGAAATCCTCCTCGCCAGACTTTAAAACAACAGTTTATTGTCCCCTGGAGAACACACCTCTTTTGCCTGCCCTTCCCGGGGCTCCAGGCCCCCTGTGGGACAGACAGACGGCAGGACACGTAAGAGGGATGCCTTAGGAAAGAAGTTAGTGTAACACGCTCACCAGCTGTGAAGGACGCTAAGGGAAAGCAGATGGAGGAGGGGCGTGATTCTAACGGGGAGCTGACTTTAAGGTGGGGATCAACTCTAATAAGTCCACACAAACGAGGGGATGTCTCAGAGAGGCAGCAGAGGGAAAGCAAGTGGAAGGAGTGTGCTCCCGTGTGGCAGCTGGGGCTGTGTGTAGGCATAAGGCCTCAGCTTCCAGATTCAACTTCTGTTCCTGGGACTCTGAACCCCAGTCTTAGTCCCCAGGATGAGGACCACTGTGAGAGGGACAGAGATGACCAAAGACTGAGAAACTAGCTACAGTGAGGGAAAGACGACAGGAAGGTTCACTCCAGGCCCATCATCTGGCCCTCCATGTGCTCAAAGACAGCAGCAATTCTCAGGTCTAACTCTGGCGCAGCAGCCAACACACACCTCTCATTCAGATCTACAGGGATGGCTCCATGGCTGAAGTTAGATATCCCCAACCAGAGTTGAAGTGCGCCAGCTCCATGGCTGAAGTTAGATATCCCCAACCAGAGTTGAAGTGCGCCAGCTCCATGGCTGAGGTTAGATATCCCCAACCAGAGGTGAAGTGCGCCAGCTCCATGGCTGAGGTTAGATATCCCCAACCAGAGTTGAAGTGTGCCGGCTCCATGGCTGAGGTTAGATATCCCCAACCAGAGGTGAAGTGCGCCGGCTCCATGGCTGAGGTTAGATATCCCCAACCAGAGGTGAAGTGCGCCGTGCAAGTGCAGAGGATCAGGTTTGCTGCCTCACATATCAGTCCTGAGCACCCCAGTCTTCCTGCAGTGCCCCTCACTCCTGCTCCAAACTCAAGGGCTCCACTTCTTCGGAATAAAACAACAATAAGGAGATTATTTCTGGCAATCGTCTGCCTGCTTCCCTTCTTCGAGACCCATGTGCACCGCCCTTAAACAGCATGGCCGTAGGCTGAGGAGATGGAGACCAAGCATCTGCCTGCCACCCAAGCAGGAGGACCTGAGTTTGAGCCCCGGAGCTGACACGGAAATGTCGGGTGTGATGTGGGGTGTGCTGTCACGCTCCGTCACCTCGGCGCTGGGGAGGCAGAGAAAGGTGGAGCCTTGGAGCACTGGCCAGCAAGCCCAGCCTACTGGTGAGGCCCAGCCCCAGGAAAGGCCCTGTGTCTGAGAAGATATCCCCCCCAGTGGACAACCCCTGAGAGAAGGACCAAGAGCTGAGCTGACGTCGAGGTTGGAACTTTCTAAGGGAAGACAATACTCGGGAAATTTGTAGACAAAATAAATAGAAATCTTTGCTGAACAAAGAATAAAAGTTCTTCTTCTTATTCATGACTGTCAGCCCAGCACCTGGAAACAGAGGCAGAAGGACCCAAAGTTCAAGACCAGCCTGGGCGGCACATCTCAAAAAAATCAAACCAAGGCTGGAAAGATAGCCCAGTCAAGGAAGTATTTACTTTGCAAATGTAAGGACTGAGTTTGATCCCAGAACCCAAACAGTGAATCATGGCAACGTGTGTGTGTGTGTGTTTGTAATCCCTATACTGAGGAGGTGGAGACAGTTCCTGGGGGGGGGTCTCATAGGCCAGCCAGCCTAGTCTACTTGGGGAGCTATGGGCCAATGAGATACTGTCTCAAACAATATCCTGAAGTTCTCTTTTGGCCTATACACACACAATGTACATGTGTGAATGTACACACACACACACACACACACACACACGTATGGGGGAGGGAGGGATGGGGAGGGAGAGGGGGGCAGTGCTTTCCTTACAAAGCCGGGAAAGGACAGTTAAGTCCAGTGTGCAGAACCATTTCAGTTCAGAACGATAAGGCAACTTCTTCCATTCCCTGGGCTAACGACCTCCTTCCAGATCAGTTTTCAGGCAGAGCAGCTCACTCTGGGCTCTGAACTAGGAAATCTGTCCTGTGTTCTGGTCAGTTAAACACGAAGGGGATTTATCGTGAGGCAGCCTTTCCCAGCAGCCCCTGGAAATGCTGCAGCTCAGGTTTCTGGGGAGAGCAGGAACAATCAGATAACCTTCCCCAAGGCACCTGCTGGATGAACAGTTAGCGTGTAACTCAAGGTGCTCCACTGGTTTGTGGGGGGCACACATAGGAGTGGGGGTGCTGTTTCTCACAGTGTTTTTAGAGAGGCTGGGAAGGGAAATAAACCTCCTCTCTCAGCTTCCTCCAGGAATCCATAAAGAGACATAGAAGTTGTGTGGCTCACAAGTTCCCATTCAGAGCACAGCACCTGGGGCATAAAACTGTCACGTGACCACCAGGCCTCACAATGGCCAAGAGTTGCCTTCCTGCCTATAATGGGATCCTGCAGTTTAAGGAGTTAGTTGGAGGAGCTTCCAGCCACTGAGGTCAGCCCCCCTTCCAATCAGAAAGTCAACATTGTGTTTGCTAGAGTCAGAGGATCCAGAACTCAATGGCTTTCAGTGCTAGAGACAGAATATTAAACACGCGCCCTAAGGCTGCCCTAGATACCACAAGATGCCAAGGCGTTGGACCACAGACTGCTGAGGAAACACCATGTCCTTGGCTACCCACTTCACAAACAGATAAAGTGACCCCTGCCGAGAACGGGCTTCCTTGGCAGATGCCAGGGGTTGGCTGCTGTGAAAAGTTAGCCCTTTGTCCTCCTTCTCTACCTAGAAGGGGCACACGCCTGACACTGCTGAGTGCCCCCCCATGCAGGCTCTGTCTTGAATGCTGCATAAGTGTGTGTGTGTGTGCCAAACGTGAGCCCGCACAGGTGTGCATGTGTGCCCTGTGGTGACAGAAGTCAACCTCTGGTGTCATCTCTCAGACGCCACCCACCTTGCTTTGAGAGAAGGTACTCTCACTGACCCAAGCTGCTGACCAGGGAGCTGTGGGGACCCACCCACTTCTACCACCCAGGGCTTAGATCGCAAGCATGCTACATCACACTTGGCTTTTTCCTTTGGATCTCCGTCCCTAGGCCTGTGCAGTAAGCGCTTTACCATCTGAGTTAACTTCTCAGAGCAACTTTAATTTTTAAAGCAAGCCAGTGTGTTCATCCATTGCTTCTCTCAACGTATAGGCCAAAAAAACTGACGAGGAACGGCGACATGGGCTCAGTGAGTAAAGGTGATTGCCACTAAGCCTGGTGACCCAAGTAGTTTGCTCTCCAGGACCCACATGGTGGAAAAAGAAAAGCTAACTTTTGACCTCCACATATGTGTGATGTCACACACACACACACACACACACACACAAATGAAAATGTAGTGCAATTTTTTTTTAAACTTAATGAGTAAGAAATTATACCACATGAAACAGAAAGCATGGGTGTTGAAATTCGAACTCACGTCAGTGTGAGATAAGACTTCTGCTTATGTCCAGAGCAGCTAGAGATGAACCTGAAGCAGGTCTGGGTCTCAGCATCAGCTCTGCCTCCATTTTCCGCTTTCTTACAGCTTCCCTCGGAGAACAAGGAGCTGGAAGCTCTGCCCTGAGGTCTACACAGAAGTCTCTGAGAGTCAGGCTGCTGGTTTCGGTTTACTCTAGGTTCTCATGGCTCAAAGGAAGTCCTTCAGTTCTATGCTCAAGTGTGTCGATAACTCTCTCAGGACTATGAGCTGCTGCGTTGCCTCACAAAGTCTCAGGGCATGCCGAGACACAATGTCTGGTGGGAGACCCCCGGCTCTTCCTGGTAGCAAAGCCACCAGCAGCTGTCATTGCTCTGGCTGGGGCAGAGCTCATCCTTCACCTTTCACGTTAGAGACAGTAATTAGGAGATGCCACCATCCCCATGTGCTCACACACGTGTACCAGTGAGGGGGGGGAGCAGCTGGGCACTTGTCTAGAATATACTAATGAAGGGTTGGCTGGAGCTCAGGGGAAGGGTGCTTGCTACAATCCTCTAGTGAGGGGCTGGAGGCACGGCTCAGTCTGTGGTAGAGTGCTGCCTAGAATCTATGGTGAAGTGATGAGGATGTTGCCTGGTGACAGAACACCTGCCTAGAACCTACCTGGGAGGGACGGGGAGTGGTGTTCACCCATAGTGTACTAGACTAGTACACACGAGAGCCTGGGATTCAACTCCCAAAGTACACATCATACAAGAACTCTAGTCTGGAAAGGCAGTGCAGAGAAAATGAAAGAAAACCGAAATGGGGGTGGTGGTGGGCAATTAAAGGGAGAAAGTGAGTGAGTGGGTGCCATGCACTGAGGGGTGTGGAAACCCCATGTTCTCACCCACATGTGCACCTTTTATGGCTTTGTTTTTAAATTCTGTTTCTATTTATGTATGTGTGTGTGTGATTACTTTTCTGTATGGACACAATATGTGCACAGGTGCCCACATACACCAGAAGAGAGGAGTGGATCCTGGAGCTGAAGTTACAGAAGCTTGTGAGCCACCCACTGTGACTGCTGAGAGCTGAACTCATGTCCCCTGCAAGAGCAGCGAGTGTTCCTAACTGCTGAGCGGTCTCTCTGGTCCCTGGTTTCAGTCTTTCAAGGCTCCGAATATGTGACATGCAATGTGTGTTATATCGCTGGATTGTCACATGCTGTTTGAGCTCACTGAAGAGCTGGCTCTGGAAACACAATTGTCCCCCACCCTCAAGTACCGATATACACACTAGTATATATATCAGACCCAAGTGTGTGTTTGTCTCAAAGTGACCTTGGGATAGGGCTGCTTCCCTAACACTGTGACAGGAAAGAGAAGATCAGCGAAACAGCCCAAGAGTGAAAACCCGGGGTGCTTGAAAACAGCCAGAAGTTGAGCAATTTGTAGCAGAGGTTACTACCTAACATCTGTCACCCCTGGCTGTTTCTTCTTTTGCTTTGGCTTCCTGCACACTTAATAAAATGAACTATGGGTTTTGAACAACGGCTCAGAAGTTAAGAGCACTGGCTATCCTTCCAGCAGACTGGGGCTCAATCCCCAGCATCCATATGGTAGCTCACAACTTTCTGCAACCCAATTCTGGGAGTTCTGGCCCCCACTTCTGGTCTTCAAGGGCACTACATGCGTCTAGATACACACATGCAGGCAAAGCACCTATACACATAAAAAGAATTAAAAAAAAAACAATAAAAAACACTCTTATTCAAAACTGAAAGCACAGCTATCACAGATCATCCTCTTGATCCAGAACACTAGCTTTACCAGTAAATTCAGGTCGGTGTGCTTACCTGGGAAGAGAGTAGTGTATGTTTATTCAGAAGGAACAAGAAGTCAACAAATGCAAAGCTCCTGCCTTTACTCTGGGATGAAATAGGAGGCTTCTGTTTGCTCTGAATTTAGCGTAAGAATATGCCAACCTGCCTCTGGGGAGAAGATGCAACAGTTCCCAACCCTGTGTTTTCCTGCAATGGAAGACATCGTCTGAGAAAGCAGCTATACTAGACCATGAAATGCACAAGCTGCAGTCCTGGCAAGTGCTAAAACTCCGAGAGGAGGATGCTTGCATTTCCTTTCAAGCATCTGTCTGCTCAGGGCAAGTCAGCTTTGACTGGTGCACACACTGGCACCTGAGGCTGGAAAAGATTGCAGAGCAGGGAGGAGGTGAGATGCAGGCCCTGTCTGACCTTGCAGGATTGACTGGGTTCAAGTAGGGCACATCAGAGCAGAGCAGGAAGGATAGGTGGCAGGGAGGGAAGACCTCTGGGCACTGACATTGGGCACTAGAATTTTGATCAGGTGAGAATTGATGATGGGGTCATAGCATCAATGAGAGAACATTCTAGAGGCTCTGCATGATGACAAGGAAAATGATGTCCTTTGTTTTTAGGGTCCCTGAAAGTCCCCACCACGCTCCTGAAAAAACTCAGGACTCAGGAAACAAGAGGCCACCGGAGTTAGATTTTGTTTGTGTTCCTTGAGACAGGGTCTCATGTAGCTCAGGCTGACTTCAGCATTGATCTGCAGCTGAAGATGACCTTGAATTTTGGGTCCTCTTGCTTCCACCACCTCCCAAGAGCCAGGATTACAGTTCTGCGCTACCATGCATTGTTTTTGAAGTGCTGGAGTTGGAATGGAGGGCTCCAACTCAGTCCTACCAATGGAGTCACAACCCCAGGTTCTTAAAACACCATTTACAGTCTCCATGTGGGAAGCCCACGACATATCAATTATACCGTAATAGACTGCGGTTCTTTACACACACACACACACACACACACACACACACACACACACACACACAC
>LOEQ01000253.1:233618-245183 GCA_001685075.1 Bramus lutescens | reverse complement strand
TCTCTCTCTCTCTCTCTCTCTCTCTCTCTCTCTCTCTGCCTCATGCTTGTGGATGGAAATGTGAGCTCTCAGCTTCTGTTCCAGTGCCTGCCTGCTACCAGGCTCCCCACCACGATGGTCACAGACTCATCCCTCTGAAATTGTAAATCCCCAATAAAGTCTTTCTTCTTTCTGTAAGTTGCCTTGGTCATGGCTTCTCTTTAGGGCAATATAAAAAAGTAACTAAGACAGGAAGGAACCATTGGGAGATGGGGTATCGCTAGAGGAAATGGGTTACTGGTGGAGGACCCTAGAAGATTTACAGCTAGGTCCCATTTCCTGTTTACTCTCTGCTCCTGTTTCGCCTTCCCCCACAAATGCCCCAGCTACACATTCCTGCCACCATGCTTTCCCCTCTATGGCCAACTATACTCCATCACACTGAGCCAAAATAAACCCTTTCTTGAGATGCTTATCATCTGTTTTTGGTCAAAGCAACAAGAAATAACTAATCCAGCTAGCTGGGGCCCTACCTCCTTGCCGCCTGGCTGTATTTCTATGAGGTTTAGCTTTAAATGTCAACTTGCCACAGTCTAGCATCACTCAGGAAGAGAGCATAATGAGAGACTGTTTGCATCAAGTTGGCCTATCACACATCTTTTGGGGACCATCTTGATTGCTTTAACTGGTGAGGAGATCCACTCGGAGTGTGGGTGGCACTTCAGGGTCTGGGCCTCCCAGTGATGGGCAGGGGTAAACATCAGGTATCTTCCTGGACTGCTCTTACCTTTGTTTTTGAGACAAAATCTACCATTGAATCTAGAGCTTGCCAGTTCAGCTGGACTGGTTGGCCAGTGGGTCCCCAAAGATTCTCCTACCTCCATCTCCCCAGTGCTGGGATTACAGACACACACTGCTCTATCTGGGTTTCTTTCCCCCATGGGTCTTAGGGGATCTAACTCAGGTCTTCTTGCTCACATGCAAACACCTAATCAGCTGAGTCATCCCCGGTACCCAACGCAGGGTCCTTAACAGAAACGTGAGCTTTCCCAGCAGGCCTGTCACCTCTGCTGGAAGAGACGTCTGTTTCCCAGCAGCTGGAACTGTAGGAAAACGGTTTCTTCCTTTCCTGGAAATAAACATCCTTGGCTTCTAGAGATGTTGGCAACTCCTTGTAAAGCCTTCCTATTTCCGTGGAGCGAGCGGATGCAGGTGCACCCCCACCCTGAAAACCTGAATCTGGAAATTCCCCAAGATCCAGAACTTTCTGAGCAGCAACGTGGCATTGCAAGATGAAACTTAGACCTGACCTCATGCGACAAGGCAAAGTTAGAATTTAGGCACATACACCCGTGGTTGTGTATGGGGTAGAGCCAGAATATAAAGGATTGTGGACATTCACATGAGCGTTGTGGGTCTTACCTGAAAAATACCTCATTGTGTGCAACCGAATATTCTAAAAACAGAAAACACCCCAAATCTGAAACATAGCAGTTCCACAGCTCAGGACCAGTACATGTAAGCAAAATAAGCAACATGGTTGGGGAGATGGCTCAATCCATAAACCCTTGCCTCACAAGCACGAGGAGCTGAGTTCAGATTTCCAGAACCTACAATAAAAGCTGGGTGCAGGGGCATATAATCCCAATGCTGCAAGATGGGAGGTGGGGACAGATAGCTCCCTGGGAGCTCATAGGCTAGCTAGCCTGGTCTACGTAACGAGCTAGTCTGGCCTACATAATGATGACCACACACACACCAAGCAACAGAGTAGCCCCTGAGAGCTGATGCCTTAGATTGGGTAGCACAGGCAAGGGAAGATGCTGTGATGTTATCAGAGAGAAGCGGTTGGAGTCTTACCTCCAGGACCGTGATCTGCTCCTTTCTGCTCTGCTGCTGAGTCGGAGGCCACCACTTTGGAGGTGTTGATGGATTCCAGTAGGGAGACAAACTCTAGGAAGTTGGATTCATTTGGAATCTGCCCTTCCTTGGCTTCCAGGTCTGATTTGGATGTTGGGATGGGTTTCTCGCTGTCGCTGGCCACCTCCCTGGGACTCCGGCTTAAGCAGACATCAGTTGCACTGTCCACACTGAGCACACGGGTGTGCCTTTTCTCATGGCCACTCTTACAAGAGGCTGGGTCCAGGTTAGCCTGGCCCTCCCTGCTCTCCTCAGACTCGGGGTCCATCCTGGGTGTGAGCGGTGCAGGGGTGGGGCCTGGTTCCCAGGCATGCCATGGGGTGGGACTGCCATTTTTGGTGCTATGCTCCATGTCCCCAGAGCCACAACCAAGACAATGATCAGATGGCATAATCTGCATTCTCTCTGGGGTCCTTTCTCCCTCATTTCTTCCAGGACAAGAGATGCCTCTTCCTCCTCCATCCTCAGTTAATTCAAGGGTGATCAAAGGAATTCTGACCTGCTCAGAATCTGCAGGACAGGCCATTCCTGGATCAGAAGGCTCTGCATCCAGCCTGACATTGTTTCTATCAGAGCTGGTTACCTTCAAGTGCAGGGAACTCTCCAGGTCACTTGTGGAGTTTGGGGTGCTACTCATCGTGATGACTATCTTAATGGGCTCATGCAGACTCAATGGTTCTCCAGGCTGGGAGGTATCAATGAGGGTCACCGCAACCTCCCCATCAGAGTCAACCACTTCCTGGTTCAAGGGTGGTTCCACCTGACCCAATGTTTGGGTCAGCTCCTCCTCCTCTGTGGGTTTGGCCAGGATGGTGTTGTGCTGACCGCAGCTGCTGCTCAGGCTGTCCTGAGGTGATCTGCTCTGTGACTGTGCCCTGGTGGGGCCCTGGGGACAATTGGGGCACTGTGGAATCAGAGCTGAGTGCTCACTGCCCCATGGCTGGAAGGAGATGTCTGTTTCTAGTAAGTCATACTGGGACAGAGACAGATGTGGCAACTTCTTCAAGGCTCCAGTGCTCACCAGGCCACTCTCAGACCTGTGTCGGGCTGGGCGCTGGCTAGTGCCCCCCAGCTCTTTCCCTTTTCTTCCTGTGAGGATCTCTGCGGTAACTGGCTTCATTGGTCCTGCTGGTCTGGGAGTGGCTTCCGGTGTACGACCCTGAGATGCAGATAGGCTTTCCGACTTGATGCCAGGTGAGGTAGAGGACACCACTGCCTCCGGTTGATCCTCTGACAGAACAACGCCTGAGATGAATGACGGGGGTGGCATGAGACATGATCGCCATGATGTTTAATGCTGCAGAGTGAGACATTAAAACCAAAACCAGCGGCAAATACTCCGATGCTTTTGTGTGTGTGTGTGTGTGTGTGTGTGTATGTGTGTACTTGAGTGTGAGCACACATGCCTGTACACGGGTCCAAGGTCAATCTCAGCTGCCATTCTTTCAGACACCTTGTTCTTTGAGTCAGGGGTCTCTCACCAGTCTGAAACTTACCCACTGGGCGAGGCTGGCTGGCCGATGAGCTTCGGGGAGTCCCTGTCTCTGTCTCCTGAGTGCTGGGGTTGCTGTACCAATACACCCAGCATTTTTATGTGGGCTCTAGGGATGTGGCTTGGGTTCTCATGCTTACAAGGCAAGCACTCTGCCTATGAGCCAGCCTAGCCCTGGTGCTTCCTCTATAAGAATGCCCATTCTCCTGGGTTCCGGAGAGGTCTTACGACAACCATGACTCCCTCTTTCTTTCTTATTTTTCCCCCGTGCTGGGGCCTCAAGGGGCAGAGATGTGTGGTCTAAATCACGTGCTCACTCAGGCCTTGTGGTTGGAAAGGGCTTGGTTCTGCTCTCTGTCACCTTCTCATCTTGAGCAAGTTACATGATCCCTCTAGACCAGCGGTTCCCAGCCTAATGCTGTGATTCTTTAATACCATTTCTCATGTTGTGGTGACCCCCAGACATAAAATTATTTCAATGCTTCTTCGTAACTGCCATTTTGCTGCCGCTACGAATCGTCATGTAAATATCCGATTTGCAGGATATCTGAAATGTGACCCCTATGGGGGTCAAGAGCCACGGGCTGAGAAACACTGCAAAACCAAGAGAAACAACAGTGGTCCGGCTAGCAGGTCAGACAAAGTCATCCTTTGCTCTGTGGGGATCACTCTGTGTGCCACATGATGCTCTAAGTATCATCCTGGCCTTCGCCTGCTTGATGTCAGCAGCACTCTGTCCCCATTGTGACAATCATAAAGCCTTCAGCATCGTAATATGTCCCATGGGAGTAGGGTTCTCCAAGAATGACTCACAACTCTGACCTTTACACCTTCACCCCAGAGCTGGAACAGCAGCTCAGAGTTAAGTGTGCTTAAAGCTTTTATAGGGCAGCCCAGTTCCGTTCCCAGTACCCATATCAGGCAGTTTACAGCTGGTAATCCCAGCTCAAGGGGGTCTGGCGCCATCTTCTGGCCTCTATATATCCCTGCACTCATTGTGTGAGCTTGTGCGCACACACAGAAATACACACATTTACACATGATTAAAAAATTGACTTTCCTGAGGATGTAGCTGTGATTAAATATCCAATAGAGACAACACTCTACCTTTGAGGTCTTCTACTGTCTCCTGCGCTGGCAATTCCTGTGGAAACAGGAAACAAACATCAATATAGGAGTCAGCCCACTGCACATTCCGTGCCGTCTACACAGCTGGCCACCACCCTTGACCATCCAGCAGCCGCTCAGTCTGTCTAACTGGTACATAGGCAAGGGACACCTCAGCATCTGTACTTCTTAAGTGTTTATAAAATGGGCAAAAAAAATGGACACTAAGACGTGTCTAAGTGCAGACAACCTGCCAAGATGGCTGCACCGTGACAGAAAGCGGGAGGATGCTAACTGGGAGACTAACACCAGAGGGAATACGGCGTAGCCGTCATGGATGGAGAACTGTAAAGCTACCCGACAGGAACAGTGATATATTGTTTTCCCAAGAAGCAAGATTTAATGCAGAAAGCTGTGGGGAAAGAGATGGAGTTTGCTACAAGTAGGAGGCGCTAACAATCTGATGACTTCATGGCTGATGGATGCATGAGAGGCCATGGATACTCTGGGAACACACAGTAGGTGAAGTCTGATGGTCCTAAGCACACGGGCCATTTCCACAGCATGAGAAGCACAGCAAACCAAAGGGACCACAGCAACTGCCCCCCCACATGTTCCATTCCGGGGCATGAACACCAACCAATGGTGAGGAACGCTGGGAGTGGACGCTCTGCCCTCGGGAGCTGCAGCGGAGGGGTGGTGTGGGCAGGCTCTCTCGAGCCTCCTCCTTCTTGGCGCTGTGAATCTGCCTGTTATTGCTGACCCAGGGTGAGAAAGAGCAGATGTTACCAGAGAGCCAGGCTCTTCAGTGTGCCTCCCTGTCATCCCAAACTGTTTCCCTCAGGTCTATGTCTTATACACAAATCCTATTTTTAATAGCACATAAATTTTTCCCTAAAATTAGAAGAATTTCTCTCCTCTCCTCCCTCTCCCCCTCTCCCCCCACCTCTGCACGTGAGCAGGTGTGTGTGTTTGCACACATGTGTACCTGTGGAAGCCAGCGAGAGCTCAACCTGAGGTATATAGCTCAGCTACCATCTACCTTGTTTTTTGAAACAATGTCTCTCATTGTTCTGGAACTTGCTCATTTGGCTGGGTTGGTGGCCCGCAAACTGTACGGATCCCAACAATGGGATTATAAGACTACATCACCATGCCTGGCTTTTTACATGAGTTCTGGGGATCAAGCCCAAGTCCTCATGTATCCTCCCAGCCTGAGAGACACACCTTCAAACTATAAGAAAATGACACAGGCGTAGTGACCTTGGGTGTCCTTCAAGCATTGACCTCCGAACCTCACTGTGCCATGTGTGATCTCTATAGCAAGGCACACTATCCTTCAAGATTCTTTGGTATACTCTGTAAACTTAAGTAACAAGATTAAATACTTAAGTAGAATAGTTAGCATTGTTAAGCCTAAGCCAAGTGAATTTTAGAACTTAGTGTAAAGCTATATTGGTGGCCAGATAAAATATACAGATTGCAAAAATTAATTTTATTAAAGTTTAGCTTTAAATATAAGCAAAGCACAGAGACCCATGTCTGCCTGGAATGTTTGCCCTCATATGTAGCTCATAAGCAGGAGGCAGCTTTTGCTCACTCTGCACCCATAGATGACGTTGCATTCCCAACCCTCCTGCCTCCACCTTCCAACTGCATACATCAGCATATAAGATTTCTGTAGTGCAGAAAATTGAGCCCAGGTCGCTGGGGATGCTAGGCAAGTGCCCTACAGACTTAGATACAGCCCCGTCCCACAGAGCATTATTTTAACCAGAACCGAATCCTTCCCGTTGGGAGTGGGTGCTCGTCTGGACAAGATTACCTTGGGTTTTTGTGGCTGGCCGTGTGCTGGCTGCTGGCCTCTCCCTCTGATCTTCGCTTGTTCCTCTTTCGCGGGGACTGGCGCTGGATCACTTCTCCCTTATCGAACATGAGGTGCAGGCGGTAGCTGACGAGCTTGATGATTGCAAAGAGGGTGGTCACAGAGGCGCAGTAGAACAGTGCAGTGAGGACGTTTGGAGGGAAAGCCTGCAGAGAAGAGAGGGAAAGGATGCTAATGCCTGCGGGCTTCTACCTTGTTCTAAACCTCAGTGCAATTCAACTATTTACTGAGCAAAAGTCAGGCAGGATTTCCAGGGCTTGGGGATTTTCTCCCGGTAGAATCTCCAAAGCAAAAGAGTTGTATTATCTATTTACCTGTGGTCTTTTTTGCTTCCCAGGTTCTGATCAGTGACTTTGATGGCTAATGTTTCTACTAAGCTCTTTGATTTTTATATTTATTATGCTATATCACTGGAATCTGGATTACTAAGCATGTTGCTATAAGTAGCAGGATTCAGCCTTTACATAATGTATGCACCAATCCGCGCATCAATGTGCTGTTATTATGTGAATTAGAGTAGGGCTGGGAACACAGATCAGTGGTAGAGAACATTTGCCTATTAGATGTGGGACCCTAAGTTTAATTCCCAGGAGTGAGAAAGAAAGAAGGGGGAAAAAAAAACTATTGAGGTTGGAGAGATGGCTCAGCCAGTAAAATGCTTGCCACACAAACACGAGGACCTAAGTTAAATCCCCACTCACATGAAAAAGCCAGGCAGTGCTAAGAAGTCAGAAACAGAAGGACTCTGGGTACCCAGCAAGCACTGAGATGCTAGCATCTCTAATTTCCATCGCCATTCTTGCAGCCACTATCCAACCTGTATCCTTAAAACTATACCTGAATGTACTATTTACTTATTAATCTCTAAACCATAGACACTATTGACAATTCAGACACAGTTTTAAACGGAACAAGGAGCCATAGAGCAAGTGTTTTGCTTGCTGGTGGGTAGATCAGCTGTGTCCATACATAAGAAGGAAACTGTGGAGCAATCCAGGCAACTCGCCCTGTTAGTGACTTTTCACACTGCTGTCCTCAAGTGGCTACAAGAAGCGCCTTCAGGGAAGGGGCTCATTTTGGCTCACACTTTAAAACATCAATTCTCAGCCTGTGGACCACGGACCCCTTTGCAGGGGTGGGGTCAAAGAACCCTTTCACAACTATTGTGTGAGACTATCTGCATATCATATATTTACATTATGATTCATAACAGTAACTGAAGTAGCAACAGAAATAATTTTAAGATTGGGGTCACTACGACATGAGGAGAAGGGGTCACGGCATTAGGAAGGTTGAGGAGCACAGTTTTAAAGGTATATGGCCCAGGCTGGAGGGGAAGCAAGGCAGCAGGCAGTTCTCATACGGGCAGACATTTGCTGGCAAGACTCCAGACCTCTCCAAATCTTGATGAAACAGGAAGCAGAGCGTGGATGGGAAGTGGGACTGGGCTATATGACCCCAAGGCCCACCCTCTGGGAACCACTTCCTCCAGTGAGGCTTCATCTCCCAAAGGCTCCAGAACCTTCCCAAACAGTGCCATGGCTGGGAAGCATGCATTCCAACAAGAGAGCCCATTAGTGACAGTTCACATGAAAACCCCAGCAAATATTTTCTAATGAACGGCTTTTTCAAGGGTTCCTGGGGCATATCTCCTCTGGACAGACATTTTTCTTCTTTCCTGGTTATTAAGTACTGAGGTGTAGTCTCTTATTTTAGAAACATGTTAACAAGACAAAGAAGAGCAATGGTTATGTTTCAGCCTTTTTCTATTTTTTATTCTTTTCCCCCATTTTCCATATGTGCATGTGGGGTGTGTGTGTGACTGTATGTGTGTGTGTCATGCATGTTGGCATGCGTGTGGGAACTTATGAACACAGGTGAATGTGTACGTGGAGACCTGAGGTAAGGTCGGGAATCCTCCTCCACCTTATCCACTGAGGCAGGCTCTCGCAATCAAACCCAGAGCTCACAGGCATGGCTAATCTCACTTAACCAGCTCACTCTGGGATTCCCTGTCTGCTAGCTGAGGCTGGAATTACAGGTGGGCTGCCAAACCAACCCAATGTTCTATGTGGATTCTGAGCATCTAAACTCCAGTCCTCACATTTGCTCTTCAAGTACCTTAACTGCAGAGCCAGTATTACATCTGCCTTTTTTTTTTTTTGAGATGGTAAAGATTCAGGACATAGACACACCATGCAAGATAAGTTTTTATGTCAGAGAATAAAAGGACCAGAAGATTCTTAATGGCCTTCACAGACCAAAAAAATCTATATTTCTTTTCTATACTTAAGACAAATCAATAGCCACAAATATGAAAAAGCCATTGTTGTCTGATCTAATGGTCTAATTTATTTTTTCATGGGAAGGGATGAGGGAAAACTGGAAATGAATATAATGCTGGGTGGTGGAAGTAGAAGGTGGGGGAAGGAACAGAGCTGGGACTGAAGAAAAAAGATTGTGATGAACAGAGGTGAGAGACTGCCTGCCTGAAGGGCTGAGCATCTCAGACACCATAGGCCTGAGAACTTTAATGTTAGCTGCTGGCCAAGAGCAGAGAGTCCAAGAGCTCAAACACGCACCCTTGTATTAGCCGAACATCCTAATGCTGGAGGTGCATTTGGGAGTTGCTGTACTAATGGGTGCCACCTGCTCCTGCTCACTGCTTTGAGAAGCTGAAGATGACCTGAGCTGCTGGGATGCTGGGACCACTGGTGGTTAAATCCCAAGTGTCTGGCTGCTAAAGCCTAGAATAATAGGCTTCTGAAGATCTCAGGGTTTGAGATGTGAGCTTCTGGGTCTTCCAGTCCAGCCCTTGGGGACCCAGGATTCCCAGCGACCAAATTGTATCTCCTTGCATACCCTATCCAGGCAGAGTAGAAGAGCCCTGGGAAGATAACTGGTTACCTTTGAGCATCGGAAGCAATGCTGGTGAAAATGGATGAAGGTGCCTGCCACCCAAGCATGAGGACCTGAGTGGAACCCCTGGTATCCATGGTAAAAGCATAGGTGACAATGTATGCTTGCAATCCCAGATCTGGAGAGGGGGAGGCAGAAGGATTTCTGGAACTTACTAGCCATCCAGGTCCAGAGAGACTTTGTCTCAGAAACTAAGATGGGAAACAATTGAAGTAGACACCCCATGCCAAAAGTTGGCTTCTACACAGTCATGGGCCATATGTATATATCACACAGACACACAAATGTTTCTATGAGCCAGGCAGTGGTGGCACATACCTTTAATCCCAGCACCTGGGAGGCAGAGGTGGGCAGATCTCTGTGAGTTCAAGGCCAGCCTGGTCTACAGAATGAGTGCCAAGCAGACTCCAAAGTTACACACAGAAACTCAGTCTTGAAAAAACAAACAAGCAAACAAAATATTTCTATGAAGTCAAGAGTAACAAACAGAATACGGCTCTAGAGAGCAAACATAAGAGAACACTCTCTACAGCAGAAGACTACCAGCTGAGAGAGCCTGGAAGAACGGAGGTGCAAAGCTGGCACATTGTGACTACTGTTGTGCTAAATATTTTAAGCCAGAGTACAGCAGCCACTGAGTTTAAAACTGATGGCAATGAAATCTGTATAGTTTTCATTTCACCTATGGCTAAATGCAGAAAGGGGATACATCCTTCACAGTGCAGAAACCTAGCAGACTTCACACTGATCAGTGACCACAGTCAACAGCAGCATTAATGGCCGTGGAAGGTGGGAATAACAAGCCACGCCCCAATATGTTGCAGGGAGACACTGTTTTCAGTATTGCCTTTTCCAAACTCCTAATCACAATGTAACCCCCAGAAAACAGAGAGATACAAATTTAGAAACACTGTACAAAACAGCTTTAAATGCTCCAGAAAACAAGAGGTTGAGGACCCTCTGGAGTAAAGGTGAATCAAGGACCTAGAAGCCTTGCAAGACCCTTGAATAAATCTTAGATTCAGAAAAAACAAGACACCCTACTACATAGGACATGATGGAGAAAATCTGCACAGAAAGCACACGCTAGACACTAGCACTGTATCAACTGCCACGTGAGGATGATGAGAGTGACTCATTCCTCTCATGAGACAGTGCTGTTGTTATGTAGACAGCGTCTTGTGGTCCATCACTTATTTTGAAACAGTATAACACATTTTTAATATGTAAAGACATAAAGTCAGCAGTGGAGTAAACATGTGAAACTTGTGATGGTGAATCTTGATTGTCAATGTCCTGGACTCTAGAATCACACAAAGGCAAGTCCCTGGGCTTGTCTGTAAAGGGGTTTCTAGACTGAGCTAATTCAGGTTGGAGAACTCATCCTGAATATGGACAGCACCACCTCGGGGGCTGGGGTCTCAAATTGAATAAAAAAGAAATGAGCTGAGTACTGTTATTCATCTGCCTCTGCTTCCTGACTGAGGATAATGGACAACCTCCTGTCACCAAGCCTTTCCCGCTGTGATGAATGCGCTCTTGAACTCATGTGTCTCCTTCTCTGCTTTGAGATTACATCCAAAAGACTAGCTGTTCATACACATCTTCCCACCACCTCCCTCTGGAAGGGCCTCCACCTTAAAAACTAAGGCCTAGGTCGGTCCAACATGCGTCTAATAAGCTGGTAAGTCCAGGTCCAAGCCAGACTGATCCAGATAAGATTTCACATACACTGTCTCACTGAACTCCACTGCACCCACAAACTGGTTCTAGTGGCCCATAAGATAGCTCAGCGTACCCACTGCTACCAAGCCTTATAACCTCCTTTTGATCCACCAAGCCCACATAGTGGAATCCCTGCAAGTTGTCCTCTGACCTCTCTACATGCCTGCAAGCACACACACACTCTCAGCCCACCATCACCACCCCCAAATACACATATGCACCATACACAACACACACCTCAACCCCACACCACACACACACACACACACAATCACACACATGTATCACACCCAGAGCACACCACACCACACATACCACACACATAGACACACACACCACATGCACTTCAATCCCCAAACCACACACACACACATCACACATATACACTGCACACATGCACACAACATACACACACCACCACACATACACACAGCATATGAACACACACACCCCACCATAGCACACATACACACACCACCACTCCCCACAAATAGATAAAATGTAAAGATAAAGCCATGATTGTATTTTTCCTCTTTTT
>LOEQ01000253.1:203968-219597 GCA_001685075.1 Bramus lutescens | reverse complement strand
TGGTCAACTGGGCGGTGCAGATCGCCCGCGGTATGCTCTACCTGCACGAGGAGGCGGTGGTGCCTATCCTGCACCGCGACCTCAAGTCCAGCAACAGTAAGTGAGGCTAGCCCTAACGGAAGCGGGTGCCAGTAGCAAAGAGAAGGATCTGCCTGGGATCCTGAGAGCGGGAAGACAGGCCCTGATTAACTTGCTTTAGGTCGGTTCGTGCTCACCCTGGGGTTATTACCTTTGGGCACCTTTTTGAAAGACAGGGACAGGCTTGCTTGTAGATGAATTCTTGTTACTCTCTGGACCTGCAGGAACCCCCAGGGAGTGTTTACAAGCCTGTGTAAGTCTCCCAATTCGTTTGCACAGTTTGCCAGCCCTGACCTTAAGCAAAGTATGTCTAACCTGCTGGCCGTCGTCAAACCCCCTCCTCATTTCCTTCCACTTTACAAGTTTCAAATTCCTTTTTTTCCTGGTACACGCTGCAAACGCAGAACTTCATGCATTCCAGGCAGGCACTCCGCCAGGGTGCTGTGCCCCCAAATCACCTCACCGTGACCAGGGCTTCCTGTCCTTGGGATTCCCCAAAGCCTTACCATTCAGGTGTCTCTGTATATGAAATATGACCTTATTATTGTTCGGAGGAATCTTTTCTGCAAATCAGAAGCGCCTCTTTGACCTGAGAACAAGTGCATGGATCTTGTACGGTTCTGGAAATCTGAAATATCTGGTTGGTGTCCGTTACCTATCTGTAAGTCAGAGTGGGTTTTCCAGATGTTAGCAGAGAGTTGACACATGAGCTAAACACAAGCCCTATTAAGATTTGCTGTGTAAGCGAGCTAGAGAGGATTGCTTTTGAAGTTGCCTTTTCCCTAATGAAGAGCCTCCCCCTCCCTAGACTGAAATGGAATCTCTTGCAAGAAAACTAAAGGATTCAGGCAGAGCTGGTGCTGACCAGCCAGTGTTGCCTGCCCATCAGACCTCAGAAACCTGCTGGGACAGGAGCTGACTGGAAGGACACCAGTGTCTTCTGCAGAAAGACTGTAGCCAGGGGAATGAACGGGACTTTCCTTGTCTGCTTGCCTGGATTTTCTTTTGCTGTCAAATCCTTCAGTACAGAAATGTTCTTGAAAGTTACAAACATATTCTCCCTATTATGCAAATGTCTTATGAATAAATCGAAAGTTGTGGCTATGCATGAGCATCGCATGGCCCTCAACCCCATCCCCCAATCTTCCTAATTTTTGTCTCAGCTACTCCAGCGATGAGTAGCAAGTCTCAGGAAGCAAGTTGTGAAGAAGTGGTGGTGTGTCTCAGCTGACTACATGAAGGTCCCTGGAGTGGTTTTCTCTAAGACCTGTGTCATACATGTTTTTGTGTGTATGCATTTATGTATGTCCAGGTGCCCATGTATGAGGGGATGCATGTGTGTGCTCCTGCATGTGAAGGCCTGAAGGAAACCTTGAGTGTCCTTCCTTAGGTGCCTTATACCTTTTTATTGAGACAGAGTCTCTCACATCCGAGGAACTCACCAGATTTTGCTAGGCTGGCTGACCCATCGAGCCCCATGGGTTCTCCTGTATGGGCCTCCCCACTGCTGGAACCGTAAGCGTGTGCTGCCAGGCTGGGCTTCTTATGTGGGTTCTGCAGATGGAACTCGGGTCCTGTCCCTGCGCTGACACAGCGAGCACTTGACTGACTGAGCCCTTCTGCACCGCAGCATGATCTGTGAGGGGCTTATTTATGTGCATACTTCATGCTAGTAGTGTCTGCTCTCAGTCTGTTCTTAGTTCTCCTGTCACGGAGAGCAATGTATATGTAGCCTTCTGCCACAGGACAATGTAAGACTCCACCTGTCTGGAAAGCCTGGCCCTGGAGGGCCTCTGCTGACTGCTCAAGATGCCTCAATCCTTACACCAAAGGTTCAAGGCTGGAGCTCCTACTTTTGTGTTGTACCCAGTCTGGTTGGATGGAGGGTTCTCTGTGTGTGCAGTTGCAAGCACACCCATGTTGAGCCCGGAAGACAACCTCAGGAGTGATTTACTGTCTGAGCTGTCTCCCTAGATCTGGCTCAGTGCATCTTGAGAGGCCCACCACATGTTCACAAGCAGTGGATGTCTGTTAGTGTGTGTAGCACAGGAGGGCGTGGGAATCGTTGCTTGTATACTTTCACATAAAAGGTGAACTTTGAAGGAATTCCCAATACTTTGAAATCGTTTTTAAAATAAGAAGTTACATGGTTTCTGTTCACACCAGCCAACTTTAGACTGCTGCTGTCTGGGAGACGCTTTGTACTTTGGAAGCAGTTCTCCCTGAATGTAGCTTTGGAAAATCTTTCACCCCCATAAGAAACAGCCCAACATCCTAGAGTATTTTTAATTTCTTTAAAGATAGACAAGGCTTCCTTTATTTTAAAATGTTGCAGTTGTAAGCGACAGATATAACTCCGTTCCAAGAGTGTTTCTTAGCATGGGGCTGCATCTCTAGCATCTCAGAAACTGGGCATGGTGGCAGATCCTTGGAGTCCTTGTACTCTGAAGGTGGGGCTGGGGAATCAGAAGTTCAAGGTTATCCTAAGATAAATGTTGAGTTTGAAGACAGCTTGGGCTGTATGAGACCTTGTCTCAAAACACTAAAAACAAAAAAACAAAAAAGAACATTTACAAGCACTCTAAATGGGTTAGCTGGCTGGCTGGACACTATCTCGGCCAAGGATTTGTTCTGATATCACTATGATTATAATTACTTGATTAGAATGAAGAGAGCTGATCAAATGTGGCCTACAATGTTCAAATCACGGTGAGGCCCATGGGCCCCGTCCTTGAGGTCTGTTTCATCTGTTGAGTGAACACAGGAGTATTTTGGGATTCCCTCCTGTGCAGGAGCTTTGCCTTCTCGCTATGGCTGTGGCATGCAGCAGCACAGCTTCAGCAGGTTGTATTTGACTGCATGTTTTGCTGACGGTGGAGTGAGTTATGGGCTGTAAACAGGGCGTTGAGTCAATACTGAGCTCTATTTCACTCCTCAGTCAACTCACATGGCTGCAGAGTAGGGGAGGCTTGCGCCCCAGCCAGTGGGGGAATGACTGCTTAAACAAATGCTTGAATTTGAGTTTATTGGAAGATTTTACCCTTTTTTCTCTTTTCTTTTCTTTTCTTTTCTTTTCTTTCCTTCCTTCCTTCCTTTCTTTATTTTATTTTATTTTTTTTTCTGAGACATGGTTTTCCTGTGGGACAACAGCCCTGGCTGTCCTGGAACTCACTCTGTAAACCAGGCTGTCCTCGAACTCAGAGAGATGTGCCTGCCTCTGTCTTCCGAGTGCTGGGGTTAAAGGCATGGGCCACCATGCTCGGTGATTCTGTACCTTTGGACAGATTTTCTTTTCTAGTGTGCTTGAAGTCTTACTACTTCTTGGGAATTTGTCTGTGAGGAAGTACCAATGAAATAGACAACTTTTGCCCTTTTTGACCGAGAGTTGAGCCAAAGCTGCAGGTTTGTGTGTGTGTGTGTGTGTGTGTGCACGTGTGTGTGTGTGTGTGTAGAGGCCAGAGGTTAGACTTAAGTGTCGCCTTGTTTTTTGAGACAGGGTCTTGCCCGTCTGGCTAGGTTTGTTGGCCATTCTGTCCCAGGGGTCTCCACTTGCCCAGCACTGGATTATAAGCAAGTGCCTGGCTTTGTCCTTCAGGTTCTGGGAGATCAAACTCTGGTCCTCATGTTTGCACAGCAAGTCCTTCACCCACTAAACCATGCCCCCTGCAGCCCGAAAGTTGCAGGTTTGAGCTTCATGGTGGTAAAGAAATGCTGGACCCCTAGACTGGCACAGCATGGAGCAGCAATGCTGACTGAGCAGTCTGCCCTTGCGGCCTGCAGGAGAATGAAACAAAACCATTCTGAGGAGCTGTGGAACTGCCTCCTGCCCCATAGGGTTGGAGCCCAGGGTCTCCCGAGAAATTCCTCAGTCCCTCCCTGAGCTGCATCCTCAGACCTCCTTTTGTTTTTGTTCTGAGACACTGGTCTGGCCATATAGTGAGGGCTGGCCTTGAAAGAATTCTGTAGCCCAGGCAGACCTTGAACTTTCAAATCCCAGCCTCTTGAGCAGCTGGAATGATAGATCTGAGCCAGCAGAGCCAGCAGGTTTTATGTATACATTCAGAGAGGAGGAAGAAAACACCCAACCAAACACCTTGTGCTCCAGGATGTATCTAAAGTTCCTTAGCCCTTTCTGGGTCACAAGAACACTAGGGCAAGGCAAGGGACAATGACATCTCTGTCATCAGACTCCAATGAGATGGACTGGAAGTCATGCTGGGTTAATGTTAGCACATCTGCCAGGTAGTCAAGCTGGAGAGAGGGTGGTGGAGGAGAGCGAACCATCTCAGAACAGAGGCCACAGGAAGCTGGAGGAGCATCTTAGGGTGGAGAACTTGAGGCCAGGTACACACGGTCAGGCCTGTGGACCAATGGGACTCTGCTGCCTCTGCCTGGGAGCATTGTGTGCCTAGAACTGGTATGATCTGACTTGTGTTATTTGTTTATTTCTTGTATATATGTGTTTCATTGCTGGGTAGAACACAGGGCTAGGCAAGTGTGTGCTTTGCAAGGGTTCTACCTCTGGGCTACACCCCCAGCCCTGACTCTTGTTTTCAATGACTAGCCAATGAGGAGAAGGGATCAAGGTAGGCAGTGAGGTGAGGGAAGGATGTCATTGCTGTCCCACAAAAATGGCTTCCAGGAATCTAGGTGTGAGGCCGTTAGTGTAGTCCATGCTTGCTTACACCAGAATGTGAGGGTTTAACATTACCAGACTCTTCAAAGGTCAGGGCATTAGCTTAAGGCCACTCAGATCTGATTTTTTTTTTCTTTTTCTGAGACAGAATCTGATGTGTAACAGGCTAGTCTCACCTCTGTAGGCAGTCAGGGATGACCTTGAACTTCTGGTCCTTCTGCCTCTACTTCCTGAGTGCTGGGGTGATAAACATGTACCACCCCGCCCCTTTATGCTGTCCAGGAGTGGGTGGAATCCAGGGCTTCCTGCGTGCTAGGCAAGCACTCTACCGGCTGAGCCACATCCTCCGGCATCATCTCCGGTGACTGTGTGACCGTGCTCAAATCACAGAGCACCCTGGTTTGTGACATTATGTATTGGAGACCGACTCAAGTCCTGTGGGGAAAATCTGCCCCGTGGTTCTTCACTGCAAGGGCTGCTGGGTAAACATTACCACGGAGGCAAACAGCACTATAAGGAGCAGTAGCGGTTACAGGTGTGGCTGGATGGGAAGACCGGCATGGGTTTGTGGGAGGAAATGCTCCCAGTGTGGCCATGCGAGGTGTGTGTGCACAGAGAGCAGAGGAACAGGTGCCGTTGTCCATTTGATGATGGTGCCCTCAGAGATAGCCCAGAGAGCAGAGGTGAAAAGAAGTGACCCTTGCACACCAGCTCACACACATTGTGGATGATTATTGGACAAGTCACCATATGCTTTGATTTTTTGATTCCCTGGAGACTCAGAATGTATTCATTTAGTTCACTACTTGGCTGAAATTTTTCTTCTCTTTTTAAAAACTTCCTTTATTTCCTTTTGATTTTCTATGTATCGGTATTTTGTCTGCATGGAAATCTGTTCACCAGGTACATGCCTGGTGCCCACTAAAGGCATAGGAGGTTATCAGACCCATAAAACTGGAGTTACAGATGGTCTTGAGTGACCCTGTAGATGCTGGAAACAATCCTGAGTCCTCTGAAAGAGCAGTCAGTGCTCTTAACCCCGGAACCATCTCCCCAGTCCTTATTTTCTTGTGTGTGTGTGTGTGTGTGTGTGTGTGTGTGGTCTGAGTGTCTGTCCACCTTGGTCTTAGTTCTTGAGGGTCTCTCATTTGCAGGTACTCTACTGATGGAGCCATCTCCTCAGCCCCAGCCTGCTTTCTATATGTGTCTCCATTGTTAACTTACTGAGCTGATAGAAATCTCCATGTAGAGTTCTCATGCCATGAGCTGTGAACAGTCTTCCATGACAACGGAAAACTGGTGTAAAGTCTTGTCTCATGCATTTGGTTTGTGAGCGATGTGACGGGCTGGCGGGGTGGGGTGGGGGATATTTTAGTTAACTGTATCTGGGTTTTCTTTGCTGAAGTCTGTCTCCTTATACTTAGTAAAACATTCATTCATTCATACACAGGTTATTTATTGGCTGTATTGGTGTCAGGAATCCTTCCAGACTGGAAACAAGCTCTTCCTCCTGTGCTTCAGACAGACATTAAATCGGTTGATTGGGGAATGATGCTTAGCCTAGGTGCTTAGCTTGGAAGGGAGATGACAGTCAGGTAGGGTGAGCTCATGCTTGGAATATTGGGATTTGAGAGAATGAGGCAGGAGGATTGCTGGGAGTTTGAAACCACCCTAAGCTACATGGTGAATTTCATGTCAGCCTAGGCTGTGCGGTGTACACCCTCTCTCAAAACAAAAGCAACAGCAAGAAAGCTGGGCATGATAGTGCAGGCAGGATAGCCAGCCTGGTCTCAAGGGAAGCAAAGAGAGAGAATGTGCTTTTGTTAGGGTGTGCAGCAGTTTTCTAGATCATCCTCCCAAACAGTGGGCTTTTAGGGAAATCCTGAGTCTTGAGAAAGTGTCTGGGAAAAAAAAAACCCATGTTCTTGTGGGAGGTGAGGAAAGCTATGTCAAGGTTCTTAGTTGGAAGTTGGCACAAACGGAGGAAGAGAAAGGAGAGAGAAGAGAACACCTGCTAGAACCCTGAGGGGGGTCCGCAGAGCTTTGCCTTGTCACAGGAGGCTGTGTGGTCTGTTGTCTTGTGTATGTTTTGGTTATTTGAATGCCATGGGTGACAGTTTGAGAGCAGATGAGAGGGCCCTGGCTGGACTGAGAAATCTGGGAGTCAGAATGAGGGAAGGAGGGGAGGGGTCAGAAAAGCCAGGGGTCTGGAGATCTTTGGGGAAGACAGGGCACCAGCAGGAACAGCCTGGAGGCAAGTAAGGCAGGGAACGGGTTCTCTAAGGCTGGTCAGCGGGGGTGGGGCTAGGACTAGGCTTGGGGAGCAGTGTGCTCTGAGGACACCTGCTTGGCTGTGATTGTTTTTTTACAGCCTCTTCCTTTGTGAGCAGGGTGTGACCCTTTCTCAGGAGGGCAGAGGTGAGTGATTTTACACTTGTCAGGTGACAGAAGGTGACAGAGCTTATGATAATTTCTCTTCCTCCCGAACATTCCTCACCTAAAGTCTTCGTTATTTGTTTACCCATTCAGCCAACAAAGACACAACAAAATCCACGAAAATGCCAGGTCCAGATGCCATGGTCCCAGCATCCACAAGGTGGTTCCCGTTGCAGGAGCTCTGACTCCCTGTTCTGGCCTCTAAGGGCACTGGGGGAGGCACATGGTGCACATATATCCAGGGGGACAAAGCGCTCACACACACAATGCAGATAAATCTTTAGAAGAAAAGAGGGAAGCTTCCGATCAAGTTAGGGGGAAGGCACCAGGAAAGGGCTCTTTACAGATTGCTCAATATGAAGCAGGACCCTGGCCCAAGATCAGTGCTGCTCGCAAATGCGTCTCCTTTACACCTTTACTCCACTTGTTGATTTTTTAAAAATAATGCATTCCTGGTTAAAGATTAATTGACACCCATCTGTCTCACAGAACGGAGTCTGGATTTAGTGACCCCATAAATGTTGGAGAGAACAGAAAGGGTATGCTGTAATTGCTTTAAAAAAAAAAAGTCTTCATGCCAACAAATTCACAAAGGCCAAGAGGAGACTCCAGAGAGACTCATGGCGGGGTGGGGGTGGCCAAGCACCTGGCCCTGAAGCACCCAGACAGGGCCGAGAGCTCTTGCCGCAGTCTCAGAGAAGGTTCTAGAAGGCTCCCAGCTCAGGTGCTGAGGAGAATGAACATTTCTGAGGCCCGCAAGCCCACCTCCTTAAGGCGACTCTGATCCAGTCAGCCCAGTCTATGTCTGTTCCTACATCAAGGTACCGGAAGTGGAAGCTGGCCCAACCTGCGTGCACCTGAAACCTGGCGGGACCTGGAGGGAGGCCCAGGTCTAATTTACTTGTTGAGGTGGCAAGTTGTGGTTTCGGTCACGTTGCCCAAAAGATAAGGAATTTCAGGAATTCTGCCATGCCAGTTGGGAAGAGAGCCCCACACAATGGGACCTTTTGTGGAGCTCTGGCCCACAGTTGGTACTGAGGTGTTATTTTAACTCGTTTTGTGTTGATCTGGAGTGTACAATGCCAATTGCTAGGGGAACTTTGGACCCAGGGAAAGAGTGGCTGGCTTCTAAACCCGCGGCAGGACNAAGCTGGCTCCTTGCTGGCCAGAGCCCTGCTCTCCTTCCTAGCTGCTCTCCCGCGTTGTGGAGTCCATGCTCTGGCCTCACACGTGGTGTGGATCTGGGGACAAGGGTTTTTTCGAGGTCCGCTTTCATTGCTGCTGCTGGGCCTTCTGCATTAGTGACTTGGCTCATTGTTGTGATCAAATTCCAGAGGGACGAAGTGTGTACTTTGGCTCGTAAGTTAAGGAGGCAGATCAGCTCCTCCATGATCAGCTGCGGGAGTGCAGGGCAGCCGGTCACTTTCTGTCCGTGGTCAGAAAGCAGAGTGGGAGCCGGGAGTGGGGCCGAGCTCTAAAGCCTCAAGGCCTGCCTCCTGTGATGTCTTTCCTCCAGCCAGGCTCCACCTCCTGGAAGTTCCACAACCTTCCAAAACAGTGCTGCCAGCTTAGGACCAAGTATTGAAGCACGCGGTTGTGTGGGGTCGTTTCTCATTCAGGCCACACCTTCCTGTCCACTTGTTGCTAGAATGAGATAATGAGGGGAAGAGAGTCTGTGAAATGGGTTTTACAGGGCAGCAAATCCTTTTCAGCCCTTACAAATGAAGTCAGAGAAAGAGTGGGGGGCAGGTGGGGCAGAAGCTGGGTGTAGGGGCTAATCATTGGTGTTTGTTTCTGTGGTTAAGAGCACCCACTTAAAGGATTAGGGGCTACACCTCTTTTTAAATAGGATTTATTTTTCTTAAAATTCAAAAGGACAAAATAGGCTTTTAGCTTACAGGAAGTACTGTTTGAATGCCCATCCAATCTGCAGGTGTTTTTGGGTGCCTTGTCTCCATGGGATGTCATGGTACGGATAGAGGATGTCAGAGCCTCCATACAGGCTCATTTCTCTGCACAGCCACGGGCTCTTGGGTGGCATTCTTAGGTTATAAACTGAGAGTTTTAATTCTTCCCTGATGACTGGCATATTAAGAGCTGAAATGTATGGAAACAGTGGGAGATAGCTGATGGTATTTTTTACTGTCAGAATGGGCGGTCTGTCGTTGATGGAGGCTAGCCTCCAGTGAGGCATACAGAGTTCGGTGTTGCTGTGGGGACTTGGAGGAGTGGTAAAATCGTTTCTGGAGTGAGTTTTATATGTAAGTGCACAGAGAAGTATTAGGTAAAAGGACAAAGTAACAGCCCAGCCCAAAAGACAGGCAGGCACCAGCAAGTGTGGGCTGAGCTGAGTGATCTGCCTCTGATTGGTTTGCCTTCTGCATTTCCAGTTTCATGAAGTCATGGTGTCTCCCCAGTGATCTCCCTGGATTCAGAGGTCTGTGAGGGTTTTGCAGGCGATGTTTGATAATGAGCCATGTTAATATGTCATCTATTGGTAGCAGTCTCTCGCATCCAGCAGGAAGGGCACCCTGCTTTGATTAGGACGGGACTTCTTGGAGGGGAACATTTATTTTTCTTGTGTTGTTTTTGATAACTGATTCTAACTGAGATATCTTGGTGAAAGGCTCTTGCCCCTAGGAATCATTTACTTTCCACTGCAGCTGCATGCCCCGTGCTGGAAGAGTGCCTTGAAGCTCTGCCTGCTTGCGGCTGCACGCTGCTGGGAGTGAAGGTGGCAGGATGCAGATTCACTCTCCTTGACTCTGGCAGCTACCATGAGATTGCAATTTATTTTATTTATTTTTGAATCTATAAGAGCTGACAATGTTATGCTCCCATTGCACAGCACGGTGGAAACCACATTTTAAATTCTACTTCTCCCCTCCGAAATCATTCTTGTGGCTAGGAAGCTGGGGCAGGGTTTCCTTGTCAGGCTCAACACTGTGACCTCCTAGTGAAACAAGAGAAAAATATAAGGAGCCCCCTCTGCTTTAATCTCCCTGGCTGAGTCATGCCAGGTAAAGTGGGCACCCCTACAGGGTAAGTGGGCGTTCTCAACATTGGTTGCCCAGGCATCATGGACATGTGACCTCTCCCATATATGGCCTCATTCCAGGGACAGATCCCATGGATATCATCCCAGGAAGAAGAGGGTTACCCCATGGGGTGCTGGGATCATACTGGGTGGGGAACGTTCAGGAAGACTGGGTCGGAGCAGGGACCATGAACCCATGCAGGAAGAGGAGCAGAGAATGGAGCTGCAGGGAGCTTACTTGTTGACATGCATCGTTGACAGGCACCTGAGAGCCGTGGGTAGAATATGTTCTGCAGTCACAATGCAGGCTTGGGCTATCCAATCAAGGCTGTATTTTAGAAGCCATTGAAAAGGGCTGGGGATGTGGCTTAGTGGAAGAGTCCCTCCTTGTGTGCATAAAGCTCTGGGTCCAACCCCTGGTAGGGTGAACAAAGATAGAGGGTCGTGCAAGGTGGGTGTGAATGCAGTCGTGGGGTGCTGTGTACAAGTTTCTATGGGTAAACAGAGTTTTTTAAAGGGAAAGAGTCTTGCTATTAAAAATATAAAGCAAAACAGAATAGATGACTTAGAAGAGTTGGGCTGGGAGTGGAACCACGGGCTGAGGTCTTTCCCACCCTATCCCTGCAGTTTTGCTGCTGGAGAAGATAGAACACGATGACATCTGCAACAAGACACTGAAGATCACCGACTTTGGGCTGGCACGGGAGTGGCACCGAACCACCAAGATGAGTGCTGCAGGGACCTATGCCTGGATGGCTCCTGAGGTCATCAGGTCCTCCCTGTTCTCCAAGGGCAGTGACATCTGGAGGTGAGCATACGCCTTTCTTTGTCTCCTTGCCACCCCTGGTTGCTGTTGTATTTGATCCACGGAGGCTTCAGGGCTTTCCTGATTCTGCCATGAATAGCAAAGAGCTTCTGAGTGCATTGATCTAGATGAGCCTTGTAGAATATTTGCTTCACTACGTAAAGATGTGCTGCATTTGTTTATGCTGTGGAATATTAGTTTAACCATGTAAAGCTGTGGCATTTATTTAATTATGTAAAGGTGTGCTGCATTTATTCAATTGGGTAAAGATGCGTTGCTGTTTTACCTTGCCTGCGAAAGACATCTAACAAAAAGCTGAACAGCCAATAGTAAGGGAGGAGATACACACACAACTTCCAGTCAGGGGGAGTAAGTCGAAGGAGGAATTTAAGCTCAGAAAAGAAAGAAAAAGAAATGCCAAGGAGATGCCAGAGGCCAGCCAGCCAGACATGGAGGAAGCAGAAAAGTAAGACATACAGAATGAAAGAAAAGTAAAAAACCCTGAAGCAAAATGTAGGTGAATAGAAACAAGTTAAATTAAGTTAAAAGAGCTACTGGGACAAGCCTAAGCTAAGGTCAAACACTCATAATTAATAATAAGTCTCATGTCTTTATTGGGGAGCTGGTTGGTGGCCCAGAGAATATTCCAGCCACAGATGTGATGACAAGAGAATGTCACTCGACTTCCTGTCCTGTGGTGCGATCTCTGGAGTAATTAAGTTAAAAGAGGAAATCTTATTTTGGCTCAGGGTGTCTGCGAAGAGGCAGACCATCATGGCTGGAAGTTTGTTGCAACTTAAGCTGCTTCTTTCATGTCGCCCAGGAAGCAGAAAGAGGAGAAGGGAGAAGGGACTGAGGTTCCAGGGTGCCCTCCCAGGGCATAGCCCAGGGATTCACCTCCCTTGTATGAGGCTCTGCTTCCAGAGGGTCTCTCACCTCAGGTTGGGGCCAAAGCTCCGACACATTAGCTTTAGAGGGATGTTGAAGATCTATTCTGTAGACTCCACCTGGTCCGAAAAGGCTCCCTGTTCATCTCACAGTGCAGGCGGATCTGTCCGATCTCAAGAGTTCTAAGTTCAAAGTCTTTTCTGAGACTCAAGGCTAAATCTCTCTGCGTGTTATCGTATATGCGCGTGTATTAGTAAGTGTGCATTCATGTGCATTATTAATTGTGTGTATCTGTGTGTGTTATTAAGTGTGTGTACATGTGTGGTAAGTGTGTGTTACTAAGTATTTTAGTTGGGGTTGCTATTGTTATGAAAAGACACCATGACCGTGGTAACTCTTATAAAGAAAACATTTGATTGGGTGGCTCACTTACAGTTTCAGAGGTCCAGTCCATTATCATCATGATGGGAAGCATAGTGGCCAGCAGGCAGACATGGTGCTAGCTAATCTTGACCAGAAGGCAGCAGGAAGTCAACTGACAGGTACTCTGAGGGAAACCTGAGCAAAAGAGACGTCAAAGCCCTCCCTCTCCCACAGTGATACACTTCCTCCAGCAAATAGTGCCATTCCTCCTAATTAGTGCCATTTTCTTTGGGGGCCATTTTCTTTCAAACCACCACATCTAAGTATGTGTGTGTATATGTGCATACGTATATGATTGTGTATGCACGTGTGAATGCATGTGTGTGTTATAAAATTGGTGTGTTGCTAAGTGTGTGTTCATGCATGCGTGTTAAGTGGATGCATATGTGTGGGTTATTGTGTGCAAGCATGTGTGTATTGAGTGTGTGCCGTGTGTTCACACATGGAGGTGAGAAGTTGGTACAGAGTGTCTTCTATTTTCTTTATCTTATCTTTTGAGATAAGGTTTGAGTCTGGAGCTCACTGATTGACTAGACCGGCTGGTGAACAGGCCCCGGGATCCACCTGTCTGCTGGGATTACAGATATGTGAGACCATGCCTGACTCTTTTTATATGGGTGCTGGAGATCTGAACACAGGTCCTCCTGCTTGAGAAGCAGACATTTTACTGACTGAGCTATCACTCCAACCCTCAAAAACAAACAAACAAAACATAAAACAACACCCACTAAAACCTGGTAGCTGTGATCTTCTTTTTTTAAAAAAAGGAAGTTATCCACTTTTGAGACACAGTGGCACACCGAGCTCTGGAAAGGAGGAATAAGAAAATAGCAGGGAGGGATCAGAGCAAATCAAAACTGAGCCCAGCAGCCGCCCACATGTGTCCGTGTCTGATGTCTGGAGCACAGGTCAGCAGAATGTGGCTTGGGCAGCCCTGATTGTTGGTTCTTTGAACTGCTGCTCAGGTGGTCTTTCTCCTGGGCTGGCTCTGCTTGCTGCCGGCAGCTTCCCCTGGTAGCTCTAACTCCAGAAGGTCTCCTCAATTTCCTCATTTTCTAGCTCCACACCTTGCCCTCTCGGGGACAGCAAGACTTCCTTCTGATTGTTCCAGTTCAAAGTCCCTGTCTTCTTAATGCTGGTAATTTCTTTAACAGCTAGGTCTGTCTGCCGTGTGGAAATGTGCCTGCCCTCCCCTGAGACAGGATTTTTCTGTACAGTCCTGGACGTCTTGGAATTCACTTTGTAGACCAGGCTGGCCTGGGACTCACAGAGATCCTCCTGCCTCTGCCTCCCAAGTGCTGGGATTAAAGGTGTGCACCACCATTGCCCATCGGAAATACTGCTTTTTTGGCTGAACTACAAGTGTTTAAAATATTTCCACTCTTTCTCACTCCTGATCCAAGTTGCTAAAAGCAGTTGGTGATAACAGTGCCACAACCCCAATGTTCGGCTGTGTTGAAATTTTATCTCTCAGATTACTGAATCTCCTGCCTTCAAATTTTAGCCTCATCCAAAGTCTCAGGATGTGGACAAGATGTTGATATTGCCGGGATGTAACTCACGTGGTGTGTAGGGTGACTTCTGCTGGAGCCCTCATGGGCACAGTCATTTCCTTCGGCATCCTCATCTTGAGCTCTGCTGGACGTGGTGACTTCCGGAATTCTAGGCTTTCTCCAGCTCCCTCTACAAACTTGACCTAAGGCTTTTGACCCACAGTGTTAGGTGCCCTCCCATCAAGGACTTGTGTTTTCTGTGTTAGACAGCTTTCTGTGACTGTGACAAAATTCTCAAGGTAATTAACCCTTAAGTGTTGGAGGAGGCTGCTTGTTCTTCCTGGCCACCTGGCTAACTTAGACCCAAAATAATCCCACAGAAACTAGATTAATTAAAAAACTGCTTGGCCCATTAGCTCTAATGTCTTATTGGCTAACTCTTACATCTTAATTTAACCCATTTCTAATAATCTGTGCATCACCATGAGGTCGTAGCCTACCAGCAAAGTTTCCGCACATCTATCTCCAGTGGCGGCTTCATGGTGACTTTCCAACTCCGCCTCCTTTCTTCCAGCATTCCGTTTAGTTTTCCCCCCTAGCTCTGTTCCTCTACAGCTCTGCTATAGGCCCAAAGCAGTTCCTTTATTAACCAATGAAAGCAACACATAGACAGAGGACCTTCCACAGTACTTTAGAAGGGAATGTTTGTCTTTTTAATTTAAGAAAGCTCACAGTTTGAAAGCCTTCTTCTCATGGGCCTTTGGCTCTGTTGTTTCCTGGGCCTGTGGTGAAGCAGAGCATCATGGGGAACAGAGCTGCTCACACCGTGGGGGACAGAAAGAAGGGGGTGGGATGACTCTTCCAGGTATCAAGCTGGGCAAAGGGGTGCACACCATGGTGTGAACTGAGATTGCTTCTGCATGTCGTCCCCACCGTGGTGGACAGGATATCCGAAGCCGTGACTGAGGGGAAATGATTGCTCTGGCCAGGGGTTTCTTCCAGGCTTTGTGACAGTGATGAGGAAAAGCGAACCTGTAGGACAAGCAAGAGACTCGTTCTTTAATCCAGCTCACGTCAGACTCCTAAAGTCACAACCCACACTTTAATCTTTGCGTGCACTAGAAGTCACTTCCTCACTTCCACACATGAAGACCTTGGGGGAGATTTTCATCAGATCCACCAGAGAGCTCTTGGTTACCTCACAGCAGCCAGGCCACTGCTGTATGAGGGGCACCTGTGCTTGGCAGGTTGACCTTGTAGCTAAATTGATGGCCTTGGACGAAATAATATCGGGTGAAGTAACCCAGGCAAGAAAAATGAATACTGCATATTCTCCCTGCTAGTAAATGAAGCGTCTGGTCTAACTGTAGTGCTCGTGGAAGTCAGGAAACTCAATGGGAGCTGCTGGGAGAGAGACTTCTGAGGGCAGGGGCAGCAGAACTTAGGTGGTATTTGAGGAGGGTAGGAGTGGGGTGGGACTGTTTAAGGAGCAAGGGGAAGGGAAGATAGGGGACACAGGGGGGCTGGGTGGAGGATTACCCAAAAGTCGTATAGAAGCCTACTATCTGGTAATCAAATTAGAATATAGAATTTATGAAAAAAGATTTTGAGAGGAGCTACCTGCCTGTAACTTTTATGAATTGAGACGAAGATTCTGCAGTGTCCTGGGGACAGTGGAGACTCTTCAGAGCTTTCTTGCGGTGAGTTAGTGGTTCAGACCCTCTGAGGGCAGAGCTGAGCATGTGCATTTTAGAAAGCAATAAAGACCTTGTCAAGTGAACTCACCTGTCTTGTCTTCTTTCTTCCTCCCTTCCTCTCCTCTCTCTCTCTCTC
>LOEQ01000253.1:175304-192557 GCA_001685075.1 Bramus lutescens | reverse complement strand
TCTTCTGGCCTGCAGGCATACATGTAGACAGAATATTGTATACATAATAAATAATAAATTAAAAAAATTACATTTGTACTTTGGTAAGTCTTCAAAATTCAAAAGCACAAAGGTACTCTCTTTGCAGCTCTAAAAGGATAGCTGCTGGGCTAGATGCTCCGTAGGTAAAGTACTATCTCGCAAGCCTGAGGACCCGAGCTCAGCTCCAACACATACGTAAAGCCACAGCATGGCAGCTGCCTATAATCTTAGGCCCACAAGAGGAAGAGACTGCAGATCTCTTGCTATGCTAGCCAGAATGGGTGAGAGACCCTGCCTCAATATAATAAAAAGATCACTTTAGAAAGACAACATCCACGTCTGCCCTTTAGAAGCAGGTACGCACAGGTGCAGCAGAACACACACATACACACACCACACATAAGCAACCATGTTTATGTGTGTGCACACACACACATCACACATCACACATACATACCAGAAAGATATTGCATTTGAGGGCCCTGCTCTTCCATTATGAACACAAATGTCTTTCTCTTGTAGGGTCAGGCCTCTCTCAGATGGCAACAGTCCTTGGTCGTCCTTCTTAATAAAAAGTCAGAAAACCACACCATTGGCTTCATTGTTTGTGGACCAGCCAGGTAACCATCTCTCAGGAAGCAGGGTGTGTTGAGGGTGTTAGCTCTGGATCATCTCACGTGACCCTTAAGGCGGTTGGAAGGGTGACAGCAGGTCCTTTAGAGCTTGACTTGAGTCCAGAGGTTGTTTTGTGTCCAGACTAACTAAGGATGGGCTAAAGAAATGGGCTCCACATGTTCGGGGAGATGAAGATCATAGCTTCTAATATCACCAGAAAGCCAGTGTCCCACTTAGCCATATTGGCCCAGGTGAGTTTAGCATAGTCTAGTTGGCCCGACTAAGGATGAGCTGGAGTTATGTTCAGTAGATTGAGTTTAAGATGTTTGGTAGTGAAAAGAGCTGGTCTTTTACACCCATGTGTTTATGTGTTTCATGCCATGAGAAAATCGAGATGTTTCACCAGAACTGGAGGTGTGTGCCTTGAGTGTGTGCTGGGTGCTGTGCCCACCCTCATGCTCCGTCCCCTGAGGGATCCTTTTAATAAGCAAGGGTTCTTCCACCGAAAGACCTCGGCATGCTTTGGTTTAGTGTGGTGGAGGTGTGTGTGTGTGTGTGTGTGTGTGCGCGCGCACATGCATTTATATCTTACGCTTCTGTTGTATATCGTGATTCTTCTGTTTATATCTTGATGCTTCGTGGATTGTGGCGTGTTTGTGCACAGTTTAAATGGTGGTGTTTGCTATGCAATAGTTCCATAATGTTTACGTTTGTACCTTTGTTTAGGATCTTACGAAGAACTCAAACTCGCCCCTGATGGACCAGAACATAGAAAACCAAAGCAAATGAAGTTCCCTGGCCAGGCCTATGTTGGTCTACCTCTTTGCAAAGACAGCCAGAAAGAGCACCCAGTAGAGGCTGAGAGTCGGGAGGAGGAACCCTCCAAAGGCTCCCCCATGAACCATGTGGGTGCACCCCTGTTGAGGAAGAAAACAGAATCTGCTCTGTATGAGTGTGGGGGGCTGCTGGCATCACTGGCTTTGGGAGCGGATGTCAGGAAACTACATGGAACCCAGGCCTTCAAAAAAACACAACCCAAAGAGGAAAAGAAGGAAGAGGGCCCCCTTCAATGGGTCTCCAGGTGCCAAGCAAGTACCAGACAACCGACTGCAGGCAGGGCACCCAGTGATGGCCCCTCTGTCCTGCCGCCAAGTGCCTCAAGTCTTTCCTCGAAGACTCTCTCCACAAAGTGTTTGCTGCAGGCTGATGAGGAGGTGCTATCTTTGGGGAGCACTCGGATCTCTTGTGGTCCCATGATGCTCACTCCAGATCCCCGTTCTACCACCCCAGAAAGCAGCTATGAACTCATCCCTGAATCAGCACTTAAGAATGATTGTGGAGTGTTAAGAAGCATGTCACCTGCCCTTCTGGAGCAGACAGGGGGAAACCTGCCACCCTGTGCCGCTGCAGGAGATAAGGAACGCCGTCACGCATGGATGGGATGCAAAGAAACTGCTCTCCAACCTCAAAGTAGGTGGCAGCAGTTGGGCAAGCGTGCAGATGGCGTTATAGAGGGAGAGGAGTGTTTTCCTTTTTCTAATGATTTCGATTAATAATATTGTTCAAATGGCTCTTGAGTGCTATTCTTCATTGTTATAGCTTTAATATCACTGGAATTTAGATTCTGGGAAGAGGCTTGATTGGGACCTAGCAACTTCAGATTATCAGGTCATGTAAGTACAACATGTGATGAATGACAGACCAAACTCTGGGGGCAGAGATGGGTCCTTAGGTCCAAATTCCAGCAAGTAGACAGTGGAAGAGCTGATCACGGTCCCAAACCACAGCCATCTAACCCTAGCCCTAAACCACTCACCCCAACTCTAAACACTTGACTGTAGCCTTCAACACTAATCCTAAATACTACCTCTAATTTTAAACATTAATCCTAACCCTAGGCACTAAACCCGAACTCCAAACCCTCATCCTAACCCTCTTACCCAAATGCCAACCACGACTATCTTCAGGCCTTCCTGAGACACTCCCTGGTCACACACTGTGGTTGTGTTGGGACCAAGGTCCTTGTCATCTCTGTATGATTGGTGACTAGTGTTTAACAAAGCTGCAGCAGGAGTGGCTTAAACACTAGAGTCCTCTTTCCCACTGTGCCGGAGGCGTGGGCAGGGATGGGTCTTCCTTAGGCCTCTCCCCTGGGCTTGCTAACCCCCTCTCCCTGTGTCCTGACATAGTGGTTCTTCTGGGGGTGTCTGGATCTTATTAGGGCCCACAGTCAGACTACACTGGGGCTGTCACTGTGAACTTATTTTAGCTTAGCCTCCTGTGAGGACCCCCCTCTCTGGGGCTGGGGAAATGGCTCTGTGAGTAAAATGTTTGCTCTGCATGAAACAGACCCTGAATTCAATCCCCAGAACCCACATCAAAAGCCTGGGCATGGTGTGCAGACCTGTAATCCCAGGGAGAGGCAGGCAGATGCCTGAGGTTTGCTGGCCAACCAGGCTAGCCAAGTTGGCAAATCCCAGGTCGGTGAGAGACCATCTTTGAAAATAGGTGGGCATGTCTGGAGTTGACTTCGTGTGTGTATGGTGTATGCATGTGCACACGCGTGCATGTGAGTGTATGTGTGCATGTGTGCGTGGCACACACACAGGTCATGGTGATGTCGTAGTTAACTATGTAGAGGCTTGTGTTCAGGTTCACTGTCTGTGGCCTTGGGTACATCACTGTAACATGCTTGTCTACTAATTAATAACCTGACGTCACCTCTCTTGTGGTCAGGAGCGTGGTAGAAATAAGTGTAGAGGCACTGCTACGATTAGATACATTAATGCCATACAGGTCTTCTCTGAGACTCTGCCTGTGGAAAGCTATATGGTCTGGGCATGGTGGCTCATGCCTGACGTCCTAGCTACAGGGGAGAATGGGTGAAATAGCTGGAGGAATGTTACAGAGTGAAACACTCTTTCTGTTCTAATGGCATGTTTTCACTAAGAAAAGCACGCCCCAGTGGCTGTGTAGAAACTCTAGGCAACCCCACCGTCGAGCAGAAAAGCCGTCATCTTTCCCTTCACCCATGACGTCAGGGTCTGTCTTCTCACTGCGCATCATCTGCCCTTCTTCACGCACAGGTGCCCCTGGAGATTCGGGACTACCAACTGCCTCACCTGGTCCTCAGAGCAAGCTGGCAAGCCAGGGCTCTCCTGGGCAACCCCAAGGTGTTCTAGGCAAACATCAGGCACATCCTGCCCCGCCACAAAATCCACATACTGCTTCGCTGAGGACAACATCCCCCCCTGCCTGGGCCAGTGACATGGAGCACGCAGTGCCAGGCCTTGCCTGTCTCCTCAGTGCCCAGGAGAGCAGCAGGTGCAAGGCATCTTCCTTGCTGGATGCCAATGTGGAGGGCCAGAGCAGGGACTGTGCCATGCCCTTGTGTAGAGTGAAGAGCGTGACATGCCCGCCGCCCATCTATGCCCTGGAGGAAGACTTTCTGACCTAGTGCCTTCGCCCTCCCAGCATCACCGTTTGAGGTGGACACAGAGAGGTACTGTGTGCTGTGTGTCACACTTGTGGCCCACGGAGCTAGTGCTGGATCCCGACTCCGAGGTACACCAGTGGCTGCTGTTGGCTGTCCACTGGATGTTAGTTACCCAGTGCCTTGAAGTACACAGAGGTTCAGTCAGCTGAGGCGAGGTCACTGTGGCCGGCTTCCGTGCTTCATTCTCATCCACGTCCTGCCCACGGCCACACGGCTGAACTACAGTGACCAACCCTCTTCGCTTCTTTCCTTCGTCCTTTTCCTCATTTTCTTCTCCTTTTGGGTTTTTGTTCGCTGCTGTCGGTTTCTTTGTTTTGCACAACAAAAAGCCAGAAATAGCTGTTTCGTGTCTTGTCAATAAAAAATGTGATGTTAAAAAGTAAAGATATTTATTTATAGAGGGAAAAATGGTTCTTCTTTGATTGGAGTTAATTCGGAGTCCTATGTAAACTACCCAGAGAAAATAGTAGCCTTGTGATGTGGAATACGCCCAGTTGACTCCTGAATTACACAGGACAACCTCATCCAGGTTTTACTGAAGGGAACTTACAAAAGTTTTCCTGAGGCTTTGAGAGATGGCTCAACAGTTAAGCATGCATATAGCTCTTTTGGAGGACTCAAATTCAGTCCCCAGTGCCCATGTCAGGTGGCTCACAACTGCCTGTGACTTCAGTTCCAGGGCAACCAGTGCCCTCTCCTGGCTTCCACAGGCACCTGCATGCACATACTAACACACACACACACACACACAATTAAAAGTCAAATATTTTTTTAAAGTTTTATAACTATATTGCTACTTTTGTGTCATCTGACCACATACCTTAGAGTGACACAAAGTGAGGAATTATTTATCTTGCTCATGGTTTCAGAGGGATCACTGCAACTTTGAGGAGGGCCTGGTCGGGTGGCTCACATCATAGTGGACAGGAAGCAGAGAAAGGGGGATAAAGGAAAAGACCAGGGCAAGATACAGCCAAAGACACACCCTCACTGAACTTCTTTCCCTTTTCTATAACCTCCCAAATCATTGCTGTCGGGAGACCAGATGTGCGCCCACATTGGATGGTTCACATTCAGACCTTAGCAGTAATTGCCACGCATCATGTGAGATCAGGCTTTAATATTTGGCTGTCATCACATTTTGTGCCCTGCACAAGACTGCTCTGTAGGTTTCGCTGCCGAAATGCCTCTTCCTTCATCAGGAGGAGCCAGAGGTGGGAAATTTCTTCACACTGTAGTAGTCTTTAAAAAATAAATGATCCATGGCCAGCTGTGCTTGAAGAACCTATGTGCTATGGACATATGTGTCGTGTAATTTTATTTTCTCCAAGCCTGCAGTTTTCCCAACACTGCCAGCACAGGAGATGGCAGGACTGGGGGAGGGGGTTCTGCCCTGAGCCATTTCACATTTCATTTAACTGAGTAAACTCGGGCATCTGCCGGGGTAAACAGGCGTGGCAGAACGACACCGGCGACTTCTGGACGCACTTATAAAATGTGTCTTTGGATGGCAGGTGGGAGTGGAGACAGCTTCACATTATTTATGGGTCGCTTTCAATTTCACGAACAGTGCTGCATGTTGAGACTGGGTGACTCTTCAGGAGCTTGGTGCATTTGCCTGGGTCCTGTGACTACTATAATCCTCTTCTGTCACCAGAACCTTGCAAGACAGAGAGTAAATATTTAAAATGTGACACTCGGTAGGAAATGAAATTACCAAATAACCCTTGGTGTTTTTTTTAAAGTTCTGTCTTGGTTTCTCAAATAATGGCAGACATTGGAAGAGAAAGAAATCAGATTCACGGCATCTGAGGCACCTCCCGGTTTGTCAGCAGGTGACCTACGGGGAGGATCACATTGCGGCTCTCGGCAGAAGGTTTCAGGTGCTTGGGGCAAAATCTCAGGCTTTCACCAGACCTGCTCTCCTATTCTGCTTCTCCTCGGTTGTTATTAAAAGGTGTAATGGGGCGTGGCTCGCACAACACTTGTCACGTTGGATAAGCCAGTTGGCGGCTTCCTTTCAACCAATCATTTGAAGTAAAAGAAATGCCCCAAATACCCAGTGCGTGGAAGGAAATCTAGAAAAGGTGTGCTTAGCTTTGCTGCTGTCGCAGCGTCCCATGGAGAGCGTGTGTGTGATGGCACTGGACGTGCTAGACACGTTTGTCTGTCCATTAGGTCCCTCTCACTCGGGGTTCCAGCCTCCTCCCTCTTTCTTTTGCTCAACTCTGATGAACTTAGAAATGACGCTGTGCTAAAACAACAATTTCAGTGTAAGAAGCCAATCTGACCCTCGATTGCTGAGGATTGCCTTCACTGAGATCCCGGCACACCTCTGGTTGTCTGTGCACGCTACACACCTAGCAGAACCTGGCCGTTCATTTTCTATAGACCTCGGCGAACCGGAAGATCATTTAATCTGGTTCCTGTTAACCCATGTTGAGCTTTCCCCTCCCACTGCAGAAAGCAACAGCTGGGGCCTGATACGCTATATTCAGAAGCCGGTGGCTGACAGAAATGTTTACATGTGTTGTCTATTTTTTTTTAATAAACCTTTTATAGCTTGTCTGCTGGCGTCATGGCTTTGATCTACTCCCAAGTGGTTGCAGTGGTTTGCTTTGTATTCAGCGAGGAAGCCATGAAGGAGATGAATGCTTGCAGCATAAATGTGGAGACCTGAGTTTCACCGCCAAGACCCTCGCAAAACAGCAAGTCATGGTGGTCACCTGTGGTCCCATGGGGAGGGGGAGCGAGGCCAGTCCCTGGGGCTCACTGGCCAGATAGTCTAGCAAGCTCCAGGCCAATGAGAGACCGTTCTCAAAAAACAAGGCGGTGGCTCCTGAGGATTAACACTCAAAGTTCTCTTCTGCTTTCCGTGTGCGCGCACATACACACACGCCTGTGCAACACACCTTTGTGCATATGTGTGTGACACATGCCCTCAAATTTAAAAAGAGTAGCAACCTACACGTGTGGTGCCTCCTTCACGGATGGCCATCTTGATTCTAATGCTCCGTCGCCATCAACAACTTCTGAATCAGTCTTGGCCGGTTAGTCTTTTGTTAATGTGACATAACCTCAGGTCACCTGGGGAGAGCAGTCTTAGTTCAAAGGAAGGAGATGTCACCCTCGAATTTCCTGTAGGCAAGCTTGTGACGCATTTTCTGGATTAATGATTGATGTGAGAAAACCCAGCCCACTGTAGCTAGGTGGTCCTGGGTGTTACAAGAAAGCAGACCGAGCAAGCCCTGGAGACCCAGTAAGCAGCCCCCCTCTGTGACCTCTGCTTCAGTTCCTGCCTCCAGGTTCCTGTTTGAGTCCCTGCCTTGACTTCCTGCCATGACAGACTGTGACAAGGATGTGACCCAAACAGACTCTTCTCTCCCAAGTTGCTTTTGACCATGGTGTTTTATCACAGTAACTAATCCACTTCGAGTGGGGGGGGGGCACGCTCACTTTTGTTTTCACGGTACCCCAAATTGCTTAGCTAAAATGCCAGCTTTACACCCTCTCTAAAGCCCTCCACCCATCTTCTCAGTAAAAAACCACCAGGAGTGTGAGCCAGAGGCCTCCATACTGGGAAAACAACACCACAGAGACATTTGTATGGCTGAGGATTGTTCCAGAACCATAGGGTCAATAAATGGATACTTTCACTTTACTGATAAAGAAGCCAAGATTTAGGGAGAGAGGTCAATTGGTGCGCTTCAGTCCAGCTTGTATTACAACCTCCAGCGGGTTCTTCCAAACCATGGGGCAGGAGGAGTCTTCCGATCATTAGCTGGTTTTCAGTATTTGCTACTGCTAATAAGTTTGTCAAATGCCAATTCAAAGAAAAGAATATGAACCCTGCTTGGAGCCTGGAGGTCTCCGAATGCTGCCCTGAGAATCTGGCAGTGGGTTTGACTTTAATTTGGAGTATGCATTTTTAGAGAGGGTTGTCCATCGAGAGGAGGCCAACAGGATAGACATCTAAGTAGAGACATTTCTAGGAAATTGGCTCATGGCAGAGCAGAGACGGCCAAGTCTGAGTTCTGCAGGGCAGGCTGCAGACCTAAAGAAGAAGAATGGAGGACGCAGTTCATGTTGAAAGGCCTTTTGAAGTTCAAGTTCAAGGAAAGATCCAAGGTAGAAGGTCTAAGGTCAAGGAGAGGTCCAAGGTAGGAGATCCAAGGTCAAGGAGAGGTCCAAGGTCAAGGGTAGGTCCAAGGTAAGAGGTCCAAGGTCAAGGCAAGGGTAGTTTGCATCATTAGCAACTTCTCTTGTTGGTTTGCAGATAGTTCTCTCTCTCTCTGAGAGAGAGAGAGAGAGAGAGAGAGAGAGAGAGATTCTCTGTGTGTGTGTGTGTTTTTTTTCAGGTTCACAAGCATGTATGCACACATGTGTGGAGGTCAGAGTTCAATGTTAGGCCATTCTCAGTCTCTAACTTATTTTTTGAGTCAGAGTCTCTCTCACAGAACCTGGGACTCTCTAATTGTAAACTTGGCTGGCCCGTGAGCCCCAGAGATCCTCTGTCCACTTTCCCAGCACTGAGTCCACGCACAAGCACTGTTGTGCCCAGCTTTGTGTGATGTGGGGACTGGGAACTGAACTTAGGCCCTCATGCCTACATAGTAGGCATTGTTGACTGAGCCATCTCCCTAGATGGGTTTTCTTTCTTCTGGGCTCCTTCCATGTCCAAATCACATCTTACAAAAACACCCTTTAAAGCCGAACTAGTTCCACCTCAGCGGTCTCTGTTTGCCTCTGTGAAGACACACAGCCAGCCACGGACACTTGCAGAAGTGCTGGGGGCAAGTTCAGCACATGGAGCCACAAACCCAGCCAATGACAGTGCCCTGTTGGCAGCATGAGGGCTATGTGAACAGCAAAAGGAAAGGCCAGACAATGTCACCAGCTCTTCTAGCAAGGGGGAGGGGAACAGGAGAGAGCTGAAACAGATACCTGCAGGTGGCTCAAGGGGAAAGGATGTCCCTGGCCGCCCTGGCCAGACTCAGCCACCCTTCCTCAATACTCCAAGTATAGAGACAGATCAGTGAAAATCAGGGAAGCGGAGTTAGTCACTGCAGCCACATTGAGAAGTGGAGTAAATAAAGATGAGGTACAGTGATCCCCAAGCCCATCTTCAGGGCACTGACAAGAGGCTCAGGTTTAATACAGAGCAAGAGATGTGTGTAGCTAAGAAAGCCTGGTCAAGGTGCTTGCTGTCTTACTTAACATTGGTCCACCAATGTCTGGGTTCCAGAATCTTCTGCAAAGTGATATGACAGTTAATAGGACCATGTGAAAGCCCTTTTGGGGTGACACACTTCTCCACTCTAGCTGGTGCCTCCCTGGCTTGAGATCCCTAGGGGAAACTCCAGTTTCTTGGGGGTCTGTAGTTTCCATAGTCAGAGAACTAAAAGGGGGTTCTACCTGACCCTCAAATGCCAAGGGCCATTGCCAACCCCAGGATAGGGAACTGTGACCCTGCCCCCCCAACCCCTGTTCCCCTTCTTCCTCCTTCTGAAACATAAAGAAACTGTACTATGGCACCTTCTCTATATTTCCCTGATCCTAAAACCAGAGGGTACGGCTGTTCAATACCTTATGTCAATGTGAACAACTGGAGCAACCCAAGGGAGGGCTTCTCATTCGTCCTCCTGAGGGATGCAGTCCTTTAGAGGTAACAGAAGGTATAGGGCCATTGCGGCTCCACTTGTGACAGAGGCAGCTTGGAGACACTGGGCATCATGGCAGTGGAGGGGAGCAGAGCCAGGATTAAAGAAAACCCTCAAAACTCAGCCCCAGTAGCCTGCATGTGCCAGCTGTGTCTGGATCTGAGGTGAGGTGTCAGAGGGTCTTGTCGTGTAGTAGCTGGGAGCCAAGCCTGTGGGTGAACAGAAAGGAACCAGTATTGGGCTTGGCGGCCGTCTGGCTCGGACCACCTGATCGTTAGTTCAAGTCCCCAAACCACCTGGGCTCTTGATGCTCTGAGGCCTCTGGTAACCATGTTGGTCCATCTCAGCACGATTTGCCCAATAGCAGGAGATAGTGTGCAGAGATGGCAGAAACTCAGGCTGTTGGGAAGCACATGGATGCACTTCGCCGACACTGAGCTCAGCATCCAGGTCTCTCTGGAATTAGTAGCTCTGCATGGGATGCCAGAGTGATTCAAGCCCACGAATTTGGTGATGTTGGTCTCCCCTTGCCCAGACTCACTCAGCTTGTGAAAGTGGAAGCCACGATTGTGTTGGGCTTTATGCTTCCTGTCCACAAGGTGGCGCAAAATCCACGTGACAAAGGAGCAAAAGGCTTTGCGTGGAGAACCAGCTGCAATCACTCTCAGAGGGCCCCAGGGCTTGGGAAGGTGTGGGGGAGGAGCACGGACCGCAGCAGCACCTGTGCAGGTAGTTCAGCGCTCATAGGCAGAGCTCAGCTGAGTATCTGCAGCAGACAGATACGGGAGGAGGCAAAACTGTACGTGGGGCCAGGTCTCCAGCCTTTGTGCTCAGTGGAGGCGGAAGTGAACCAGAACGTCTCAAGTAGAGACACCCCTCTGCAGTCCCTATCTGAGAGTGCTCCCCTCCACATCCGGGTTCTCTAGAGGGATGAGTGTGTGGCGGTGGCACACAGGGAGAGGAAGAGGAAGGAGGGGTTGTGTACGCTTATGTGGAGGTCCAAGGACAACCTCAGGGTTTGTTCTTCAGGGTTCATCCAGGTTGGTATTTGCGACAGGACTCCCATTGGCCTGGAACAAACCAAGCAGGGCTAGCCCAGCTGGCCAGCAAACCCCAGAGCTGTCTCCACCTGTTGGGAATTACGAGTGTGTAATCATCAGGCCTGGCTTTTTGAAATGTCGATTCTGGGGAATGAACGCAGGTCCTGTGTTTCCAAGGCAAGCTCTTTACCAGCTGAGCTGTGGCCTCAGCCCTGAGATACACAGCTTTTAAAGCTACTCTAACCTCTTGTTGTATGACTAAAATACACACATGACAAGAGGCTTGTTGGACATGCCCCAAGCACCTGGTCAATTAGGACTCCCCAAGGACTAGGCCTTACCATCCCCTTCCCTCTCAGGAACACCTGTGGGTCTGCAGCTCCGCTTTAAACCATTTCATCCCCCAAATGGCTTCTTATCCTTGAAAACGTACTTTTTCTCTCGTGTTTCTTTTCCGTGTTGACAATTTATGGATATAACACGAAAACTGGAACAAATTAGGAGAGCAAGGGAACTGCCTCTACCCTAAGATGAGCAATTCCACAAAACCTTCAGCCGACGTCAGGTCAGTTAGCATGAGAGCTTGGGTCCGGGAGTGCTGGGTCACTAACAAGAGAAGCCTGTGTGCCCTCACTTCCTCTCGTGGTGTTTAGTGGAGCCACTGTGGCGGGAAGACAAAGGAGATAAATGGACACTTGCTGGGAGGGAAGACGCCACCTGCCCTTATAAGCAGCAACAGCAGAGACAGAGCTCACGCAAAGAGAATTGCACTCTGGGCTTGGCCTGCAGGAATGGAGCTACAGGTCCTCTGAGTCACATGTGGCTGCATGTGCTGTAGGGTTCGACTGGGAAGTAGCCCAAAGTAGCAGCCATGTCCTCTACATTTGTTTGGACAGAGCATGCACGGATGTATCTATTTGTCCAAATGCATTACATTTTACATTTGAGTGGAGTGTGTTACTTAAGTGTAGACTGCACGCCGCTAGTGCCCGGCAGCCAGGGCCACACCACCAGCAGCTGATTGAGCTGTCTCTATTGTTGATCGCGGCTGACACCGAGTGAAATTTCCAGTGCTGGGAATTGGTTACATCTTGTGGAGACCTTGGCCAAAGAGTCCCGTGGAACCCCTCCCAGACATCACAGGCCATTACCAAGGCTGCTGGTTGCTTTCCGCAGCCTGATGCTAAGACTCTAGTACTGAAGAGAGCATTTGCTTATGCCAATAAATATGGAAAAGACACGCTGGTACCCAACTAGAAACTTCCCCTACTTATAAGAATTCATGACATGAAGGTACTCTGCGTGTTACTAGAGGAGAAAGATAGCAACCGTTATCATCCAGCTACAAACCATGTCAGCAAAATAGAGGCCTACATGCGTGTTATGCTGGTGGAACAGTGAAACAAGTTATCACTTAATTGATTGGATTTAAGGCCCACTTCATGAAATAGAACCCATGTGTGGCATTGCTAAAGTTGCCAAGAACCTAAGTCTACCCAGGGCATGTGCATAGGGAAAACCTAGGAGCAATCAGAAGACTCCCAATGACACACTCCTATACTCACAGATCAGTGCCTTGCTCGACCCTCATCAGAGAAGCCTCTTCTTGCTGGAGATGGGAATTAATACAGGGACCCATAACCTGACAGTGTGCAGAGAGGGGGAGACTTTGGAACACTCAGTCCTAAATGGGTTGTCTTCATCAAACCGCTTCCCCTAAGGTTCAGGGATGTCTGTAGAAGAGACAGAAAGATTATAAAGGCCAGGGGTGGTTGGTGGTCCCAAAGAAACAGAGTCTTCTGGACACAGCAGGGTGGGTGCACAGAAGAACTCACAGAGACTGTGGAAGCATGCATAGGACCTACACAGGCTCAAGTCAGATGGGGTCCCAGCACTGAAAGGGGGTCCCACCCCAACCGAGATTCTATCTGCAACTGATATCTGCAGACATGACATCCATAGCTTCGCTTCATTTATAGACCGCTTCTCTTTGCTGTAATGTCCGACTTTAGACCCTGAAATCTTAGATTTGTAAGTATCCTTTCCCCCTGGCACCAGAGGCCATCACTTCTCCATGGTGATAGCCAGCTGAAACTCAATCTGTTTTTCAGCACGAGAAAGCATGGTAAGGAAAGTCTACTGGCGGTTTCATCTAATCACACAGTTTCCTGGGGATGGGTCCGGGGGAAAGAGATGCTACAATTAGCACCCAAAAGCTCTTTTGCATGGGCTTGCCCTGGCGGCTGCTTTGTGCTGGGATCTGGAAGCCGAGTATTTAATAACAGGCTTATGGAAAACAGATTCAATAAAAATCTTTCTCTCCCTTTGTGTTCGGATGCCACTGCAGGCAGATTTATTTCATGCGACACAGAGACCACAATGGCTCCTGTAACCCAAAAGGCAAAAAAAGGGAACTTCATCCGAGAAGAGGTTGTACCCAGGGTTCCAGAGAAGCAAGGCTGATTCCATTAATACAAAAACCATGCCGGGAATGGAAGAAAGAGGAAGGGGAAGTCAGAGGGAGCATCAAGCCTTCAGTCTGCCAACTCCATGGCTTTGAACAAAGGAGCAGGTGGCCAGGGCTTAACGAGGAGTGCCTGTGTGTGTGCCCACTGTCTTCATCTCGTAGGCACATGCAGTCTCCCTATAGGAGGTGCTGGATGCTGTAACCCGCTTGCATTACTTGGAGTTCTCTGGAAGAACATAACTGTCAGAATGGATATATATTACAAAGGAGCTTTATTAGACTGGCTTACATGATACAGGCTGGGAAGTCATCTACACACTGCAGAAGTTGTAAACCCAGTAGCTGCCTAGACCAGAAGCCTGGATGTCTCACCTCCTAAGTCCCAATCTGTCCTGAAAGCCTGGAGGATCCTAGAGAGCCACGGTCTTCAGTCCATGTTGGAAGACCAAAGGAGTTGGGTTCTGCTGTCAAGGAAGAGTGGCAGCAACGGCTGCAGGGTGGATGCACTTGGTAACAAGTTGCAAAGGCAGGCAGGCAGCACTGGTTTCCCCTCAGACCTTTGTATCTGAAAGGTGCTGAAAGGTGCTGCCCACTGTGGTCTTCTCTCCTCAGTTAATTCTTCCCAGAAATGCTCTCACAGACATATCCAGAGGCTCCTCTCGTAGGTGATTCTAGATGCCATCAAGTTAGATTCCACCCAAGGTTAGTCATCGCACCACCACAGGCTCCTGGGAAAGCGAGACTGATGGGCAGCCCACACTTACTGCATCACTTGGAGCCAAAGCTGCTCAGACCTGCAGGACCACTGGGGCCCTGACTCTATTGTCCCCCTCCACGGAGCCCCAAAATGAAGACTGAAGGAAGGGGAACCAAACCTGCGCATTACAATGAAAAACATGCCCCTAGTGGGATACCAGACAGTTGGTAAAAAAAATAAAAATAAGCAAAAGAGAAAGAAAGTAAAAGAAAAAGCCAGTGGACCTCCGCACCCTCCCTGAAAGGTTGTCCTGAGGGGTGCTGATGTTGCCACATTCAGAACGTTCCCCATTGTTTGAAGAGCTCACAATAATCGTCTTTTGTTTAACTCTTTCAACTAGAGTATTTACCTAGCTTAGAATTCCCTAAGCAGATAGACTAAACTAAATAATAATAATAAAAAAAAAACAAAGACAGAAGAAAACACCCAACCAAGATGGCAACTGATATAGAAAGTCAAAACCGCTTAAGGTGCAGAAAATAAGAGTGTTCGGCCCTGCCTGGGAATGCCTGCGTCACATTCTTAGCACCAAAGGCTCTGGGATCATTGCGGAAAAGGGAGTGAGAAGACCACGGTGAGAATTGGAGGGAGGGGCATCTTCTGCACCTGACAGGGCAGCTGTGCACCTGAATTCACAACTGGGCCTCCAGGCACAAGACTTACACAAGATCAAGCTGGCCAAAATCCCAGCATGGAACAGGGAGGAGTTTACAAAACCCCACCCCTAGAGAGTAGCTGTTGGCAGCTGATGGCTCTGGGGCGGGGAGGGAGTCAGTTTTCTCTGGAGATTCTGCCTCTCCTCAGTCACCAATGCCAGAGTGGATGGCTCACCATTGTGCACAGGTTAACAGCATCAAGAAGTCTGAGTGGTTTACAAAAGAGAATGATGAGATTGAGAGGGGCCGGTGTCACTGGGGATGTGGCAAGTCCTGGGGAGGGAGTGTGGGTGTGTTTGTCAAAACACATGTATAAAATTATCATGCAATGCTTTTTAAGAGATTTTGAATGTTACCAATTTTTTTTAAATACAATGAAAACATTAGGCTTCGATAAAATACATTAAATCTAAGGGTCTGTCTTCAAGTATTGCACTTGGACACGTGGTGCTTCTGTGTGAATTCTCTGTGTGTGTGTGTGTGTGTGCGCGCGCACCCATGCACACATACTGGTGCGTGTGCATGCATGCATGTGGGTGCATCTCTGTGGAGGCCAGATGTTGGGTGTCATTTTCTCAGGTGCCATCCATTTAACTGTTGGCTTTTTTACACTGAGTTCTCTCACTGAACCCAGTGTTTCCTGATTTATCTAGACTGGTTGGCTGGTGAGCCTCAGGGACCTCCTGTTTCTGCTCCCTCTCACCCCAGCACTGGGATTATAAATGCTCTCTACATGGATGCTAAGGCAAAACATCAGCCCTCACGCTCATGTAGCAGGCACTTTTCCCACGGAGGCATCTGTCCAGCCACTCCTGTGTGAATTTGACAGAACCAGCAACAGGGACCACCGTGGACACGTTCAAACCCCATACCTTAGCTTGATGGTGCTATCTCATCCGGCCACTTAACAAAGCCTAGCGGATCTCACACCCCAGAAATGCTCCTCCAATGCTGGCGATGTGGGAATCCATAGCTCCTGGTGGCTGCTTCCGTGCTGGGCGCAATTTCCAGGGACAGCAACAAAGCCTCTGAAGCTGGTATTGATTCACTGCCTGGGACTCTACAGAGCAGATTGATCCTGTCCTTGTTGCCAAAGTTGCCAAGTTCTATCTTGTGCCCCGTTGAAGTCCGCGGGGTGGCGGTCTGATTGAGTGAGCGGGTGCAGCTCTAATGACTGCTTCTAAGTTCTCACTCTGGTCTGGATTGCAAAAAGAAAAAAGAAATCCATAATATTTGTTAGGCCCCGAAGGAAAAGTCCAGCTGCACTGGCTCTTTAATGAGCATCTAATACAATTTTCCTGACAGTCACCGCCGACTTCATTAGGGGACAATGTAAATGGTGCTGCTCTGAGAGGCATTTTCTACTCAAAACTGCTTGGTGCCCTCTGTGCCTCCCCACAGCCATGACTGAGGTTCTGCACGGTAAAGGAAGAATTTGCTCCCGTCACCTCTGGTTGACCTGTGATGACATTAGAAGCCTATGCTGGGCGAGCAAGAAACACGACTGTCATTCAGGGCGAAAGGAGAGTTGTAAGCTGAAAAGCAACGGTTTGTGCGCCTCACTCCTCATTTTAAATGTTGGGGTTTTTTGAGGTTAAAAAAATCCCTTCTGAGCGATTGAAAAGCTCATTTCAGAAATTATGATCATGCTTCAAATCTGACACCAGAGGGGCCTTTGTAGAGGCTGAGAGAAGCCAGGCTTGAGTGAAGGGGAAGAGCCTCAGGACAGCAGTTCTGCGGACGCCTCCCTTCCCTCAGGATGGGTCCCTTCTGGGAGCTCTGCAGGGAACTGGCCAGGGAGCTCATGAACTCTGTCAGGATGCAGAGTTTTATGAAGGAACTGCTCTTTTCCTTCCTTCGCTAATGTAACAAAATATCGGTATTCCTTTAATTTTTAAGATTTATTTTATTTTCATTTGTTTATGTGCTAGAGTGTATGAACACACACACACACACACACACACACACACACGTGAGAGGACACATACACAGTTTTGCGGATGACCACAGGGGCCAGGAGAGGGCACCAGATGCCCTGGACCTGGAGTTACAGGCAGTTGTGAGCCAATCAATGTGGGAGCTTGGAATGAAAGGCTGGGAAGTGCTCTTAATGACTGAGCCACCCTTCTGCTGTCCGTGTTTCAACACACATAAACATAGTAACTCTTTAGTATCAAGAACAGGGACAGTGCTCACTGTCTCAGAAGGGCTGCCTGGCTTGAATTTGGAGCTCAGCAGTTTTCCCATTTCTTAGTTAGTGCCACATGTTTCTTTAAAAATTTCCATCTTCCTTTTTGTTATACAGGGTTACACAAGCCATTTTCATTAGGGTATAACATACTTTGAGCATAGTCCGCGTGCCCCACGACCTCTCCCCATTACCTCTGTCCACCGTTTATTCTCTGGTCCTTCAGTTTCACATTGCTGGCATGCCATGGGCACATGTAAGATTTTATGAATCTGTGATATCTAGGGCCCACAGTGAAACACTTTTATCTATCTATCTATCTATCTATCTATCTATCTATCTATCTATCTATC
>LOEQ01000253.1:162252-175240 GCA_001685075.1 Bramus lutescens | reverse complement strand
CTCTCTCTCTCTCTCTCTCTCTCTCTCTCTCTCTCTCCCTTCCTTCCTTTCTTTTTCAATAGCAGCAACCACCATCTGGTTCAGCCATTCTGGGCCAGAGTTGTCAACTGGAGGACACAGCATTACTCCCAGCATGAGCTGCCATGATAGAACCAGCTGGTTCTCCCACAGGGATTTCCATTGACTCACAAGCATCTGTGGATGTGGGATGGTGGGATGCTTCTTTCTGCCCTTCTGGTCCCTGTGCATCCTTTACTGTGTGCCTGGTAAGGTGGCCACAGCAGGGGGGGGCAAGCCATTGGATCTGCTCCCAGCAAGCAAGGGCTTTTCCTGTGAGGACCAGGTGGCTGTCTTTAGATAACTCTGTGGTGCCAGGCTCTGCACCTGAGGTTCCCTGGAACACGCCAGCATCAGATGGCCATGAGCTTCCCAAGGACAGGTCCCCTACAGCTTTCCCCCTGCCAGCTCCCAGCATGAATCTGGCTGGAAAAGTTTCGGATAGCTTGGCAGAGATGCAGCTCTCCCTACCCAGGCATCAAGCCTTCCTGACAGAGACCCTGAGCTTACCTTGACACAACAGGGCTTCAGTAAGGGCACAGCAGCCTTCTGCAGCACAGCTGCAGAGCTGGAGTGCTAATAAGTTGGAGGAGGAGGGGGGTGAGGCTCATTTCCACAGATGGAAGTTTCTGGTTCTTTACAAGGTAAACAAACTGAGAGAACTTGAAAATGGAACAGTTCTTTAGTAAAATACAAGAAAATACAGTCACGAAGATAGACTGGGAAGAGTAAAAGTCCTGGCGGCAGGGATGAACATTCTTTAGGGAGAGAATGCGCTGTGGATTGGATGGGAAAAGCCCCTCCACTTGGTCCCTGCTGATGGCATCATTGTGACAGGCTGTAGGATCTTTAGGAGGTGGGGCTTGCTGGAGGAGGTGGATCACTGGAGGCAGGCTTTGAGACTTGACAGTCGGGCTCTACTTCCTGTTCATTTTTCTGACTCCTGAATGCTAAAGCCACATGAGCAGCTGCTTCGGGCTCCCTCCACTGTGACTTCTCCGCGATGGACTGTATCACCTTCAACCATACATCAAGATGAACCGTCTCTCTCACTTAAATTGTTTCTTGTCGTGAGTTTGGTGATAGCAACAAGGAAAGTAACTAATACAGAGTGGCATTCACTCATTAATACATGCAGGTGCAGGTGCTTTCTCTCTCTTACACACTCATGTAGGAATGCATGGGCAGCTACACACAATGCTGATGTTTTGCTAGCGCTAGGTTTTCCTGGAGAAACTCATTTGCCAGATTTTCTGCAGTGGTGGACACATCTCTCTCCTTTATTGGACCATGGACAGCGCCGTCAGCGCCCTCACAGCTCAGAATAACGAGGTTTCCACTGGGCCACAGCACCTGATGGTTATCTAAAGAGCAAGGGCCACAATCAATTGTCCACTTGGCTCCCAAACCTTCTCTACAGCCCAGAAGGACACTTGCTGACACCACCAGCATGTTCTACTGTGCTGAACGTGGAGGAAGCTGCAAACAGAGACACATCCCCTAGTTCCATTCTAATTAAAAGCATCATAAAATGCTCTTGAAATCCCTGAGCCAAAATATTTGTCTCATTAAGAGTTTTCTCACACTGGCTAACGATCTAATTAGCTAAGCTCCTAAAATTAAATTCTTTATCAGCATTGCAGGTTGGCAGAGGTCCAAAATTATCATCCGTACATTGTGCAAAAGTTCCCTGTGCAGCATGGGGTGAGGGATGTCCTATCCATGGTGAAGGATGGATTTCCATGTGAATGCTGAGGAAGGAGGCTGCCCACCATCACTGGGTGCTCCTTGGTGCTTTCTGCCCACTGCCTAAATGCCTGACCCCAGCCAGCAAACAGGATGCTCTGTTGTTTCTTATTTATTTAGATATTCACTTTCTTTAGGCTGTGTTGGTGTAGCATGAGCCATAAAATGTCCCTTATCTCCAAACAAAAAAGGGTTCAGGAGAGAGCAGGGGCCATACTGGAAGTATCAGTCCACACTATACTGTGTATCTTTTCCAACAAAAGTGGCATTTAATTAAATATGACTGCACAAGTTACTTTCCTTTTTATTTTATTATTATTCATAGTAAGCAACGTGTGGGGAGATAGACAGTCATGTGTCATGGCTTACCACATGTGGGTATCAGAGGGCAACTTGGTGGACTTGGTTCTCTCCTTCCGTCTTACAGGGTATGGGGATTAAACTCAGGTTTCCAGGCAACTTGAGGGAGAAAGGATTTATATGGTCTTGAGGGACACAAACTATCATGGTGGTCAAGGGAAGGTGTTGGTGCCTGCCCCTGTCTGTGGCCTGTTCATATCTCATTAGGCCAGGAAACTTTGTCTATAAAATGGAGAAACAATGTGATTCAGGTTACAATTGCGGAAAGGATAATAAGACACAAAACATCTCATTGGGCAGCTAGGTGTGTGACTGCTGCAGCCCATTCCCCTGATATTTCCAGTCATTTGCTCAGTAAATAATTGTTGAGATTCATTTCAAATCCTCGGGCAATCTTTCACACTGGATGAACTTCATTAATAAACTTTCATAAACATGTTAAGTTCTGGGCCACACAGGATTGTTCTCATTTCAGAAGACATTTCCCTGGTTACCCAAATGACAAATCACCTGTACTTTATAGTCAATGCCTCTGATATCGTAACTTACAACCGGTTCATCAACACAGAATTGAATTTTCAATCTTCTCCCAGTCACTTTCAAGCATTTATTAAAATTCTTTTAATATTAGCATTGAGCTTTTCACTCCTTAGAGTTAGGTGCTGGGATAATGTTTAGCGAATATCTCTGCTGTCCCTGAGTGGAAATCATGAAGATGAGATGCCTCAAAGACTTGCTAATATTTTGGCTGATGTTCAACCCATTTATTCTCTAAAATTACCTCATTTAGGTTAGCAAAACAAATGCTGAAGACAATGAGTGAATGCAATGGTGTTGTGGTTTCTCAGCCGTCCCTACAGCATTGAGCAGAAGCTCCGAGGCCAGAAAAACAAATCATGCAATTCCAGAGGCAAGGACAAGAGAGGGGGTTTTGCTCCCACCAGACATCCAAGGAAAAGAACCTTAACAATGAGGTCTTGCAGAGGTGGGCTTATTTTTCTTCAGCAGTGCCAACCTAGGACAAGCACAACCTCTGGGGTGGTCAGCAAGGATCTAGGTTCCCAGGGTCATTCTGCTCTTCTGTTGCTGAACTTTTTTGGTTTTTGATTATGTTTATTGAAAGGCTGTGACACCTCCAAGGGTTGGGTTTGCATTCAGTAAGAGAGAGCAGGGAAGAAGGAAAAAGACTAAGGGGTAGGCTGGCTGACGCCACTGGTTCCATTTTATCAGAAAATAATGCTGCAAACGATGAATCATATGAAAGGCAGACCCACTGTGCATGATGCTGTCAGACCAAGGGCGAGTGGGATTCTTCTTTGGGAGCAGTAAAGATAAGGAAGATTGCTCAGAATGTTGACGACATGTCACCAGGGGCAGGAGTGATAGGAAGGACGAAGGAAGACATCCCAGAGGTCTTGGAAATAGTGTCCCAGCTTTTCCACTTCCCTGAATTGTCTGTCACGAAAGCTCCTGTTTAAAAGCCCCCCACCCCGTGAAGACAGTTCCCAGCTCCCCCACCATCTCTGCTTTCCCAAAGCTCATCGCCACTGGTCAGAAGAATTGCAGGCACAGCCCACTTCACTGCAGCAGCTTCAAGGGGGTGGAAAAGGCTCTGCCAGGGTTGAAGAGAGGGCTCGAAGGTCAGCACATTGCTGTTCTTCCAAAAGGTCTCAGATTGGGGTTCGGGGGACACCAAGGTGGACTGTTTTATTTGTTGTTTGTTTGTTTTTGTCTTTTGTTTGTTTGTTTGTTTTTTATTTTGGAGCCTGTCCTGAAACTCGCTCTTGTAGACCAGACTGGCCTCGAACTCACAGAGATCTGCCTGCCTCTGTCTCCCGAGTACTGGGATTAAAGGCATGCGCCACCACTGCCTGGCCTCTGAGGTGGATTGTTATGAGTATGGAGCTCATTGGTAATGTCATTATGTCACAGATAGACAAGCAGAAAGCAGTACGACGGGGGCTGTGAGGAAAGGGATCAGAACCCAGATGCAGAAGTGGGGGTTTCTTCTTTCAGCTTTCTGTGGACAGAGGAGGTGTCGGAGCACAAGCCAGTGGTAGTAGGCTCTCCATTCCCAGGCAGGGGAGGCAGGGAAGGGGTGGGGATCAAGACATGTGGCCCTCAATATCCCCTTCACTATGAACTCACTACCCCAGGTTAGAGACCCTGAAACCCAACGACCATCCCAGATTCACAGATAGTAATGTCTGTCAGTCTGTCCATATCTGTGAGAGGTGACGGCCTCTGCAGGTCCTGGGTTCCAAGTCACAGTCTTCTCTGAATCCTACCATTGCCTTCTTCCAGGGAGAGCTTTCCTATTTGTTAAAGTACTGTATTTCTACCACGACACATGTGCCTCTGGCCTAACTCTTTGTTCCAGGACACAAGAACCTGGGAATCTCAGCAGGTGCCCTCTGGACTCTGATCCCTGCCTGTCACGTGAGCAGGGCAGAGGTGGGTGAAGTTTCACCCAGTCAAGGTCACCTGGTTTGGGTTTTATCAGGCTTTGCAAAGATGAGGTCTGCCTGAGAACCTTCAGACAACACCTACCTTGACAGTTCCTTGGCTTCATAGACACTAAAGGGCACTGTCATTTCATGAAGGTGACAGTGCTGAAGGGGAGACTTGACCACAAGGAAGAGACCACATTATCTCTTAGGGGAGAACCGGGAACCCCTGGGCTGAGCTGCATGGGTGGTCAAGAACATAGATGGACATGGCATGCCTTTATCTTCGAGGCGTTTATCCGAATCAGACAGACATGTTCTCTACTTAGAAAAATGGAGCATTGGTCCCATTGTGCCATCCTCTGTACTAAATCCACACATTTTAAAAGAGAACAACAAGAGCAGCTATGACAGCGATTAGCTGCTGTTCACAGCTGACCTGGCGCTCACTCCCAGATCACAATGTCCTGCTGGCCGTGAGTGCTTTCACAAGTGGCCACCCCGAAGTGAAGTCATTCTGTGATCATGAAACCAGTGACAGAATGAGATTCCCTCGCAGTCATGAGCCCAGTACTGGCGACAGACGGCTCATTTGTTTCTGTGCCACCTCCCCCTCCCCCAACATGAGCAGCTGCCACCTCTGTATCAGTAACAGTGTGAGTCCTACTCCTCCTCCCTTAAGAGAGAAGAATGCGGGACACCCAGGTATAGCAGCATTCTTGCTTTCTAACAGGTATCTAATCCAGGATGATTGACTGCTGCCTTCAAACCGCTCCTCAGTCTCCCAAAGAGACAAGCTCGTGTCCCTTTCCAAGCCTGTCCTGCTTTGAATCTGAAATGTCCCCTCTGGCTTGCATTTGATGCTTAGTCCCCAGCTGTTTTGAAGGTTGGGGAGCAGCAACCTGAAGCTCCCATTGCAACCCAACAAGCTGCACCAGCCACCAAGTCTCCACCATGTCAGATGAAATCCTCTGAATGGTCTCTCCAAAGAAACAGGAGGTAAAAATGACCGAGTGAATGGTTGAGAATTGAGAAACACGGCAGCTGAAATGAACACTTAGTGGAAGGACTGCATTCAGAAGCAACTCAAGAGAACGGTCTAGAAATAGCTAAGGACTTCATGCACATAAGCAAGCCACAAAACAACCCTGATATAAATCTACTTTCTGCAGTGACTGACTCAAAATTCATCGTGAAATTAATTTATTTACATAAAGTGGAAAACCACATAATTAAAAAAATAGATCAAATCTTGTCCAAGATGTGAGCAAATATTTCAGCAGACAGGATACACAGAAGATGCTATGCTAGTGAAGACAACTCCACTTCATTAGTTGCTAAGGAAGCAAGTTAAAGTCCAATGGTGATGTCACCTCACAGCCATAAAAATGGATGCGTTGGTGGTGATGTCACTGCACACCATCAGAATGGATGTGTTGCTGGTGATGTCACTGCATACCATCAGAATGGATGCGTTGGCAGTGATGTCACTGCATAGCCATCAGAACGGATGCACTGGTTTCTAAAAGCCAATCAAACAAAATGGCAGTGGTGTCAAAGGCAGACAGAGATGAGAAAAAGCTAGGTAGTTCATCTCTTCCCAATGTGTAACCTCCCTGGCAAGCAATTTCACAGTTTCTAAATTTCAAACCTATAGCTGCCATATGTTTTAGCAATTGCACACCTAGGTTCTCATTTCAGAGAACTTAAAACATGTTCATATGAGAAAATGTCTATAGTGTCTGCATTTTCGAGAGCTTAAAGCTTAAGGCTATAGGTCTTCGGTTCATGGGCGTGTATAAACAGAATGTGGCACATTCAAATCACAGAGCTCCATCCAGTAATAAAAAGGCAAAGTATTTATACAGCAAACAACCTGGATGGGGCTCCAGAGAATTATACTGATGGAAAGGACTCTCAGAAGATTATACACTATATAGTTAATGTCTTATTGCATTTTAAAATTAGGGAATTATAAGGCGGAGTGGTTTTAGAGGTCAGGGACGGTTTCAGTGGAAGAGTTAGGAGTGGCTGTAAACTGGCCGCTTGAAAAATCCTGAGTCATGAAAATGTTCTCCAATTTGTCTTCATGGTAACATCTAGGCTTTGAGGTCAGTCTACGAGTTTGGAAGATGCTGCCTTCGGGAGGACATGCTAAAGGGTCCGTGGGATCCCTCTGTGTTAGTCCTTACAACTGTGTGGGGCCCGCACTTCTTTCAAGATAAAAGGGCTGATTTACAAAACGAGCCTGTCACAAGGCTGCGCAGAAACAGCAGTGCTTTTATTTGACCCCTGCTGGCTGTCCTGACTAGTTGACCCCTAGGTCAATGCAGGACCAGAGGGAGATCTAAATGAAGGTAATTGTAGGGAGTCCTCGGTTCTGTATGAAGGTCGGAACAATGGGATTTGCCCCAGGAATCACTGTGATAACTGATGTGTGGAAATTTTAACAGAGACTAAAGCCATCCTGCTTAATTTCCACACATAAGCAGTTTGCAGTCCTTCTGCTAGCCATTTTTAATTAAAAAATTATTCATATTTATATGTATTTCTGCATGTGTGTGTGTGTGAGTGTGTGTGTGCATATAGAGGCCAGAGGACACCCTTACCCTCAGGGGTCATCCTCACAAACACAGTCTAGCTCCTTTGAGACTTTGAGACACTGTCTCTTACTGGCTTAGTGCTCACTAATTAGATTGGACTAATTTATTTTTAAACACAGGACCAGTTCTGCACATTTTGGACCAGGGAGCCCAGGTCCTCTTATCTCCCATGCCAGCACTGAGATTACAAGCATGTGCCCCTATATCTAGTTTTTCTCATGGGCTCCTCATACTTGCAAAACTGTTGTGTGTTGATGTCCATGTCCCTAGTCCCGGCAGCTTTTAGAAAAGGAAATGTCTTGAGTGATGACTTCTGGCCGGCCAAGAGAAAATGGACACTTGGGAGAGTCCCGGGAGAGCCGTTCTGGTCTAGAGAGACAGCTCAGTGGGTAAATAGCGCTCGACATGTGTGTCGAGCCTGTGGTCAGCAGCCCTTCTCCAGAACCCACAGTAGGAGGAGAGAACTGACTCCCAAAAGCTGTCCTCTGGCCGCCGCACACACGTGTGCAACCTGCGCACACACGCCACACACGTATACACGGTAATAATTAATAACATTTTAGTGAAGAGCACTCCCCACTTTCTTTCCTCACATAACTAGATTGATAAATAGCTTAATCTGAAGCAGAGCATGCACAGGAAATGGGGCTGGACTTTTAAGTCCCAAGGCCTGCCTCTAGCTACTCACTTCCGCCAGCAAGGCTCCATCTCCTAAATATGCCACAGTCTTTCCCAGAAGTGGCACCAGCCATTGACAACAGGACAATAAGGGACAGTGACATTCAAAGTACAATGCCCATCATCCAAATTTTACCCAGCAATAAAAGTTGCCATTGTCTTCGAGGATCTTTCTGGATAACCCTTCCGCACCATCATGATGCTTTCTATCTTTCCCATTATCCTGGAAAACAAGTGCTACATTCTGGTCCTTCTCACAGCCTCCAGGAGTATGTGGGCTTTTATTTATTTTTATTTTTTAAACACAGGACCAGTTCTGCACATTTTGGAACACGGCATATTAAAGATAAGAAGCCCAACAGCCCCTCTGGAGTGTGCCATCTTACTTCTGAGATAAAGAGCTTTTTCCCACGGCAGCGATTAGTAAAGACAACTATTTTTGTCCCGCAGGGAAAACTTGGGAAATAAAGGTTCTATTATATAGAATAAAGCAAGAAGCAAACAATAAAAAATGGAGTATACTGTGTTTTTTGATCCCCAGGACTAGTTGAAAAAATAGAAGGTGTTGGAGAAAGTACAGTGTGTTCTGTTCAAAGGGCTTAATATTAGGTTGCTTCAGAGGATCTACTTTTACACGGCAGCCACCCAAACGACTCCCACCCAGGGAGAAGGCAATGACAGCTTTTTCAACCCCAGCTGCCCACTTTCCACATCCGTACAGAAATACACACAGCGTGGAATGTCACCACCTCCCACGCTCACATCCCTCTTGGCGAGGTAACTCTAGAGCCAGCAAAACAAAAACCCTTAAAAAAAAAGCCATGCAATGTGGCTGATGACTGAAGTTATAACAGCCCCCCATCATCAGTCTGCAGTGTTCAGAGAGCTAATTAGCTGTGGGGCACTATCTCTGGGTGTTCCGAACCCCCCACTTTCCGGCAATTCTCAATAAGAGAAGCTGGTTTGCAGAGCCCACAAGATCCTGTTCCAGATTCTGTGGCTAGAATGATCTATCAACCATGTCTGTTCCCCCCTCCCCGAGACCTGAGATGATACAACTCCTGCTATATCGTCCCTGAAATAAACCAAACCCTTTGTCTACCCAGCCAAAAGGAGCAAGCTACCACACCCTTGCCAGTCCTTCCTCAGGGAGTCATTTCAACAGTTCACCTGTTTCCCGCCAATCACTGGGCAACTAGGGAGGTGGAAGTGAGGGAGGATCCAGCCTGCTGGGGCCTGGCTAAGGCTTTGGTACACAGGATAGATTGAGGGCCATGAGGCAGGCCTCACGCTGGTGCTGCTGGCTCTCTGTCACCGTTATTTTGCCTTTGTTAATAGTGTCCTTTAAGTGTACCTGGTGATGAACTTGAGCCTTTGCCAAAGGTTCCCACCTCTCTGGGGACATGCCAGCCATCACAATTCTTCAAAGTGGACGCGAGTCCCCATTTGGGTCAAGGACAGAAAGTGACTATTCAATCCTGTGAGGGAGGGGAGGAGCAGAATGCCAATCCAGGTGTGTGTGGATTGGTGCATCTGGGTGGAGGCAGACCAGTCCGTGTCTCCCATTACCCAGTCCTGACTGGCTTTCCCCACCATCCCCACTGCCTGACCCTATGCTTCTTGTCTTGTGATCATGCCTCTCCTGGTAGAGATGCCCAGTCTCCTGCCCCTAACAAGTGAACCGAATGTCCTACAGCATGCCTTTGCCTTCCTACCCTTCTCTTCTCCCCTCCTGCAGAACTGACTAATTCTGCAAACGAGCTGGCTAATAATCCCCGCTTTGGAACAATGGGATGGTAATGTTCTCAGAACGGATGGGACCTCCCAAATCCGACTACCATGAGCTCTGGCTACTATGAAGACAGCTGAGACCCACAGCTATTTTTAAAGGGGAAAAAGTCTGTTGATAGTGTTGCTGGAGTTTCTAGGGTCAGAGCCTGGACCCTGGCAACCCTACCACCTAGGCTTGACTACCCAACTTCAGAGGTCAAGCCAAGAGACACATGTCTGAACTTCCCATAAAAGAAGCAGATGGGGAGTTATGAGACCATGGGCATAGGCCGTCATGATGAGACCCTGGAGCTAAAAAGAACAGGAGAGATAGCAGCATGTGTGGCGGGATGGGTCTCCTGACAGATTCTACAGTTCCCAGATTAAGAGAGTTAGTGTATCATTCCATAGGTAACCTAGCAGAGCAGTGGGGGCCGCAGGGAGTCTGGAACGGGGAGGTAGGGGGACTTCAATCCTGCTGCACAAAGGGAGTCTCCGGCCCTTCCCAGTTCCCAGAGCAGTGCTGTAAAAGGTTTCATGGGACAGGGGATGTGCTAGAAGTCAGGAAGACGCTGCAAAGAGCGGCTATGATCCAAGGTAGGGAACAGGCCTGCAGTGAGCTATGAGGAAGAGGGAGACAGCAAGGACAGCGCGCTCTATCAGCTCTGTCCAGGGCGAGACTGGAGCCGGCGGCCTGGTTTCCGTCTGTGACTCTGGTGGAGGGTGATCTGACAAGGAAAAGCTGAGACAGGGGAGTTACAGCTGTGGGTGTGGCCACGAAAGAAAGAAAGAAGACAGGTAAAGAGGTGCAGTGACCCCCCAAGTCCATCATCAGGGTCCTAGCAGGAGGTTTGTGTTTGCAGAGGCCAGAGGATGTGCAGCAAAGCAATGGTGGTCAAGGTGTGGTCCTGCCCATCATGACCCACCGTTACCTCAGGTCCAGTTTCTCCTGCAAGCTGAGCTGACAAGCTCTGGCTGGCACCAGGAGCCAGTTTTTCTCTTCTCCTAGCTTGAGATTCCTGGGGAAGCTCTGATTTCCTAGAGCCCACTGTTTAAATGGTCTGAAGGTCAGAGGGAGGAGCGCAACTGTCTATAACGCCATCGCTCCCGCCACGGTGGTCACAGAGTCTTGCTCCTCCGCTCCTCTCTGACTCAGTAAGTTAAGTTCATGCACAGCCTGGGATCAAAATGAGGAAAATCCACCCAGTCAGGAGGGTTTCATACCAACCATGTTAAGTACTGACGGTGGTGTTGAGCATTGTATGAAGTCTTACTCAGGCTTTACCCTAAATGGTCTCTAATTCCACATCCCTTAAAAATGTTTCATGGAACCCATACACGTTTGTAGGCATATAAGAAGATGTGTTGGAAATAATAATTTCTCTAGTAAAGGTTTTTTCCCTCTCAGGTCAAAATAAATCTTCCTTAATCTACAAGTGTGGAACAGAACGGAGAGCTCGAGGACCCGAGTTTAATCCCTGGATCCCACATAAAGAATCTGGACACAGTGGCTTGTACCTGTAATGTCAACACTGAGGTGGCAGAGATGGGAGGATCCTTGGGGCTTCTTGGGCAGCTTACCTAGCTGAATGGGTGCGTTCCAGGCCCTGTTGAGAGTTCCTGATTAAAAATATCAAGTGACTGCCTCTGCCTCTTGAAGAAAAACACCTGAGGTTGACTTCTGGTACACCCCCCCANCACACACACACACACAAAAAATTGATTTGGGGATTCTCCCTATCTGCTCTTTATTGAAGAAGGACGCTTAAAAGAAACCCTATACTAGCTCAGAATTGAGTATAATTGAGGGTTATTTATTTAGGGGTTGACTCACAGATCACAATCCTCTGCTGAAACGGGAAATAGCAACCAAATCCTGCAGCCAGAAAAGAGACCAGACACGTGCTTTACATTGGCATAAATAGTATAAGAGGCCATGCCCAAGTGGGTGGGTAACTTAAAGGCTACTGGAGTAGGAATTCCTACAGCTCTTTATAGATGAGCCTCTTAAGCATCAGGCTGCTGTGAATTGCCACCTTTGGGTCACCTTCAGTCATCAGATGGAGTGACCTAGTCATTGTAGATGGTATTAGTAAGTGGAGCCTCTAGAAGGCGATTGGGTCATGCGGGTGATGCTATAGTCACCTGGGTTAGTTGTCAGAGAGCTCTGTCAGCTCTTCCATTATGCGAGTGCACACCAAGAAAGTGCTTGCTCTCTGTGAGGAGGAAGTGGGCCCTTGCTTGACACCAAGCCCACCATGTCTTGACCACAAAGTTTAGGAGGATTTCCAGTCTCAGGATCTGAGAGAGATAAACACTTCTTCTTGGTAAAGCGTCTTGTCTATGGCATTCTGTTACAGACTTCCAAGTGAACCTAGACACATATTTTCAGGGGTTCACTCAAAACATATCAGAAGTGCACAAAAGGATTTGTATACTTTTAAGATATTCCTTAAAATATTGGAAAAAACTAGGGAATGTGTTTTATGGTTTTTTATAATACACAATACCATGTAGCTATTAAAATATAATTTTCATAGACTATTAGATGATAGAAAATTCATAATGCAATGTGAGTTGAGGAGAACGTGAAGAGAAAAGAAACAGCTGGACTTATTAACCATCATCACGGTTAGGTAGTGGAAGCAATTTTAGTTTTTACTTTTCTTTCCTATTTTCCCCTATAACAAGTGTATTTTTATCATCGTGTAACAAAATCTACATTTTTAGAAAGATCTGTTCATGTAGGCAGGGGCTGGCATTCAAATGGATCCATCAAACCGACACCCACCATTGAGCCCAGCTGAGTCCCTGCCAAATTTGGAATAGGAAGGTCTTGGTGGTGGTGTTACAGCGGGGACCTCTCCGCAGCACTTCCCTGACCTCCTGAGACTGGGCTGACCTCTTTCTCTCCCATACTCGGAGAATACTGCTGCGTGATGCTATTCACTTTCCCCCGAATGGTCTGGTGTCAATACAAAAATTATAGTTGAGAAGAGCTTTGAAGGTTGTCTGGCTCAGCCCCAAAGTGCTGAGGCTGAGTCCAGTGAGCCCAGGGAGAGCCATTAAGTGAGCATTTGTTCCTGTGAGTGGCTTTTTTTAGCAGGCAAAGGAGCAATGAGGTACTTAGGTCACCTCAGCTGAAAGCATATAGGTCACTTCAAAATGGAATTCATAGGTCACCTTGGGTGAGGACAGTCCATAGGTCACCTCAGCTGGAAGTTCATAGGTCACCTCAGCTGGAAGTTCATAGGTCACCTCAGCTGGAAGTCCTAGGTCACCTCAGCTGGAAGTTCATAGGTCACCTCAGCTGGAAGTTCATAGGTC
>LOEQ01000253.1:143788-160950 GCA_001685075.1 Bramus lutescens | reverse complement strand
GTGTGTGTGTGTGTGTGTGTGTGTGTGTGTGTGTGGTGTGGGGTGGTGTCCATGGAGGTGCTGAGAATGAACCTGTGCTCCCTGCAAGAGCAGCCAGGGCTCCTAATCACTGAGCCATCTCCCAGCTCCTGTTTTATGCTCTGTCATCACCAGGGTACAACCTTCAGCTGGCCAGGCCATTTGTTGATGAGCCCTGGAGGGTGTGTGTGCAGGCTGAGGAGGGCAAGTGAGCAGCCTGCATTCCACGTGATGCAGGAAGACAAAAGCCAAAGAACCCAGACTCGCTTTGGAACCTCCCTTCCTGAGGGAGGGGTTTGTAAATAAGTCCCATTGCTACGCTTTGACACATTTGAGCACTGTGCTGCTAAGATGTAGTCAGTAATTTTTTTCTGAATTGAATTGACTGAGAAAGCAGGGTGGTAGGGCCGGAACTGTGTGTGATCAGGCACACTTCCACACAGAAAGTTGGCATAGCCCTTGCCACGCAAGGCCAACGGCTTCACCTGTCAGCCTCTTACAGGTGAACTAAATTCAAGTGGTCTTCTGTCATGGAAAAACACAGCTGAAGATATTTGCATTCCTTTTGAATTTGGGGCTATTTAAAATTATTATGAATTATGGTTAAGAAACCCAAGCACAGGACACACACACACTTTACCACCCTGTCCACTGTTGTTTTATTGTTTAATTTTATTGTTCTGAGGCAGGGTCTCATGTCGCCCAGGTTGGCCTCAGACTCACTGTGTAGCCAAGGGTGCCCTTAAACTTTTGTGTTCTCTTCTTCCGGCTGCCTAGTGATGGGATCACCCCCTTGGTCACTTCCGCGATGCTGGGGAATGGAGCACGTGGCTTTGTGCAGCCAGGCAAGCGCCCTATTGGCTGAATTGCACCTCTCAACCATCATCCTCATGCCCAGGTGCTCCATTCAGTGGCGTCGAATATGTCCCTGTTGTCAGACAATAGATTTCTAGATCTTTCTCATCTGAAACCGAAACCCTGACTATTTAACTGACTCCCCCCTTCATCTCCCCACTTCCATCATTTGAGTGCAGAGATACAGAATTTATGGCTGGCTCATCTCACTCAGCAGGCTGGGCAGTTCAGTAATATTCAAATTTCTGCCACGCAGAAGATTTGCTTTCATGGCTGAACAATATTTTACATACATGTATGTGTGTGTGTGTGTGTGTGTGTCCCTGTATTTTTTTGATCTTCACCTGCCAGTGGGTGTTTGAATTACTCAGATACCATGAGTAATAGTGGTTTAAATATGACTGATTATGCAGCTATCTCTTTCAAATCCTGCTTTCAATTCTTTGGACTACACATCTAGAGGTGGACTAGCTGGATCATATCATAATTTTATGTTTATTTGGGGGGGAGTTCCTCTGCACTTTTCCATTATAGATCACCTGTTTTCCACCCCTGCTAGCATGCGCAAAGGCTTCATTTCTTCTGCACACCTTCCAATGCTCATTACTTCTTGGGTTTGTTTTAGTTTTGATAACAGCCTTCTCCATGGATACAGGATGATGCCTCACTATGGCACTGATTTCTATTCTTTTTTTTTTAAAAAAAAATTAGCAATGCTGCCCTAGTTTAATTTCTAAGGTGGTGATCAATTATTTGCCAAAATAATAAATAAATAAATAAATAAATAAATAAACAAACTAATAAATAAATAAAAGTTAAAGTAGAAAACACGCAGCGGGGCGGTCATGGCGCACACCTTTAGTCTCAGCATTTGGGAGGCAGAGGCAGGCGGATCTCTGTGAGTTCAGGCCAGCCTGGTCTACAAGACCTAGTTCCAGGACAGGCTCTAAAGCTACAGAGAAACCCTGTCTCAGAAAAAAGAAAGAAAGAAATAAAACACACATTTTAGCTAATGATTTAAGGTTTATTCCGTCCTTGTGGGGATGTCAAGACACAAGGAACTTCAAACAGCCAGCCACAGCACACCTACAGTCAAGAGCAGAGAGAAATGGATGCAAGTGTGTTTGTTAGCTTGTGCTTAGCACTGCCCACAGTGAGCTGCGTGTTCTCCATCAATTAACATAATTAAGAAACCCTGCATATATATGCCCAGAGCCAACTCAATGTAGACAATCCCTGACTGAGACCGTCTTCTATGTAATTCTAGGTCGGGTCAAACTGACAGTTAAAGCTAATATAATAGCTGCCAAACACCTTTTCATGCTTGCTGGTCATTTGCACATGGCTTTTGAAGAAGTATCTGTCTATTCAGATCTTGTGCATGCTTCTAAGGGTTTTTTTTTTTAACCTTTTGCTGCTGTTGCTGGGTTGTAGGAGTTCTTTTCATATTCTGTGCATCACCCACTTTCCAGATATATTACTTGAAAAGTTTTTGCAACCTTCCAGATGACCCTGTACACCTTGCCGGCTGTGTCCCTTGATGCGCGGATGGATTTGAAGTTTAATGTTGACCTTTTGCTCTTTTCAGTTTCTGTTGCCTCTCGTTCAGGTGTCGCACTCAAGAAATCATTGCCAAGCCCAATCCCCATAGGTTTTTTTTTTCACAGAATGAGTTTTAATATTATATTTAGAATGCATTTTTTGTTTTTTGAGAAGGGGATTAACACTCATGTAGCCCAGGATGGCCTCACACTCTGTGTAATAAAGGACAACCTTGAATTCCCAACTCTTCTATCTCTACTTCTGAGATTGCAGGCATGTGATACCATGTTCAGGTTTTATGTAGTTCAGGGGATTGAAACAAGAGTTTCATGAATGCTAGGCAAGCATTCTACCACTGAGCACACCCCAGCTCATATTTAGATTTTTAAACTGTTTTTTAGTGTGTGTGTGTGAGAGAGAGAGAGAGAGAGATGTGTGTGTATATGTGTGTATGTAGGTGTGTGTATGTGTGTCTTTATACGTGTGTGTGATGTGTGTATGTGTGTGTGTGTGTGTGTGTGTCTGTGTGTGTGATGTGTGTGCAGTACCTATGGAGAAGGGAGTGCCAATTCCCTGGAACTGGAGTTATAGGATGTGGTGCTGAGCTGCGTCTCCAGTTCATCTCAAGTCTATTCTGATGTGGTTTTGCACAGCTATACAGGGCTCTGTCATTTCTGTCATGTGGGTATCCAGCTTCCCCACACACTGCATTCCTGTCCCTCTGAGCTCTTGGCCCTGTGGTCAGCACTCATTCCCATACAAAGGTTTCGTTTCATTGTGCTCTTTTTGTTTAAGAATTTCTTTTTTCTTTTTATTTATTCTTCTTTCATACAATACGTTCTGATGACATTTCCTCTCCCTCCATCCCTCCCAGTTCCCTCCCACCATCTCCCTTCTCCCCGAGATCCGCTTGTTTCCCTTCAGAGAAGAGCAGGCCTCCTGGGCATATCAGTTGAACGCAGCATAAGAAGATATGCTAAGACTAGGCACAAACCTTTATATCAAGGCTGGATGAGGCAACCCACTAGGAGGGAAAAGGGTCCCAGGGGCAGGCAAAAGAGTCAGAGAAACCTCAATTCCTACTGTTAGGAGTCCCACAGAAACTCCAAGCTATGCAACCATAAAATCCATGCAGAGGACCTAGCACAGACCCATGTGGTCTCCATGATTACCACTTCAATCTAAGTGAGCCCCTGTAACCTCTGCTTGGTGTCCTTGACCCCTCTGATGCCTGCAATCCTTCCTACCCTTCTTCCCCAGGGTTCCCTGAGCTCCGTGTAAGCCTAATGTTTGATTAGTTCTTCATGTTCTTAACCTGCTAAAATGACTTGTTGGACTTCCTCAGGGCAAAAGAACAAGACTTTTTTTTTAATGACCAGATTGGTTCAGTGAATACTTTTCTTCTTCAGTAGACTTTTAATTTCACACAAGTATAAAAGACACATCAAGATGAATAGTACTACTGAGAAATTAATTCAGATATTTGGATACAAATGTAATTTTTATTGAACCAGGGTCGTTGAAGATGTGGGTTTCTGCAGCTGGTAAGTGGTTAATCATTTGTCTTGCTGAATGAATTGTCTGAATTTCCCCTCAAACACCAAGAGAACAGAAGTGAATCAAGAATACTGAATTTACAGTATGTTCCAGATTATCTCATCTAGGCTTCCTGTAACCCAGAGATGTGTGAACGTGGTTTTTCAAGAGCACTGGGCTGAGGCTGATGTGATGAAAAAGCCTATATTTGGCCCAGAGACATGGCCCCGGGAGTGCAGGCATTCAATGCTAAGCCTGAGAACCTAAGTTCCAGCCTGTGTCCCACAGGGTGGAAGGAGAGAACTAAGTCCTACTAGCTGTCCTCTGACCAGTACATGTGACAACACACACATACACACAGGCACACACATGCACATTTAAAACAAATAAACATAATCAAATATTTTTTAAAAAATCTATCCTTTCAAAAATGTTCCGATTAACAGTGTTTGTAAAAGATCCAATAGCTTCCTTGCCACTGCTGCCCACCAGTGTCAGTATCGCATGGGTTAGGATTGGAACTGGCTGACCAGGGTGGTGTAAAATCATTGGGTTTCAACCGGGAGAAGAAGTATTCTTTCACACAAATGAAGTCAGAAATAGTCATTCCAGCTATGGTGATATGTTTTCCCAGGGCTGGAGCCCAGCCTAGTCTCCCTCCCAGCTCACCATCTGCCTCCCAGCAGGCAAAGAGGAGAGATGGAGCCCAGCTGTCTAGCTGAGGATGCTGCAAGCAGCTACAGTCCGTCCGTCAGAGCTCGGATCCATGACTTCAGAGCAGAGCGGTCTTAGCTAGCTGTCAGTAGAAGACATTTTCAGCACAGCAACAAGGCACTGTTCATTCAAATTACCAGTAGATCATCTTCCCAAAGCTTGCTAACTTCTAACCCCAGGGTCCACTGGGGGAAGGGAGTCTTTTCTCTCTGCGAATTCAGTCTTTCTTTGCCACCTTACCATAACTAGAATGAATCATAAATCCAACTTGCCTGTATTAGGAAACCTTGGGCAAGCAAGATGGCTCAGAGGGTAAAGGTGGTAAAGGTGACCCGAATTTAATAACTGGACCCTCCAAGGTGGAAGGAGATAATTGACAGCTACAAGTTGTTCTCTCTCTCTCTCTCTCTCTCTCTCTCTCTCTCTCTCTCTCGCATGCATGCACTTATACACAGACATGTGCATATAAACAAACGGATGTGATTTAAAAATGAAACCTTTAATTTTCGATTCATCAGGGACAAATGATAAATCACAGCCAGGTGTGGTGGCACATGGTTTCAGTCTTAGCACTCAGGCAGAGGCAGGTGGATGTTTGTGAGTTCAAGGCCAACCTGAATTCCAGGCCACACAAGGCTAGTGAGAGACGCACCCGCACCCCACCCCCTACTTCCTTTTAGAAACTGATGTTGATAGCTTCTTGTTTTCCACCATGACATTCAGATGCATGGGAGGCTGGGAGGTGCTTATCATTCCCCTGTCCGTAGACTATTACTGAAGAATAAAGGGGGCACAGATGCTGGCCAATAGCCTCTCTGCTAACCCCAAATGGCTTGTCCAGTGCTGTATTGTTTTTCTCATCACCGTGACAAAATCCCTTACAAAAGCAGCCAGAGGAAGAGAGTGTTTGTTTCGGCTCACAGTGTTAGGTATTGTCCATCATGGCGGGAAGTCAGGGCTGCTGGAGTTGCCGCCAGAGTATGGTGGCTGGAGTGTGTAGCAGCTGGTCACACCCATAGTCAGGAGACCGAATGAACACTGGTGTTCAGCTTGCTTCCTCCATTTGATTCAGCCCTAGACCCCAGAGTATGGGATGATGCTGCCCATGGTCAGAGTGGGTCTTTCTGCCTCCGGGACACTTCCTCACGGACCTGCCCACCGTTCTTTGAGGTGATTCTCTCACGTGTGCTGTAATCCGAATAAAGGCGGCAGCAATTACGGGTTTCTTTTTAGTTTATGTGTTTTCCCTGCATGGATGTCTGTACAGCACATGCATACAGTCCTCCATGGAGGCCAAAGGCACTGGGTCCTGGAAATGAAGTTATAAATGATTGGGAGCCACCATGTGGTGCTGGGAATTGAACTTGGGTCCTCTGGAAGAGCAGTCGGTGCTCTTAACCACTGAGCCTTATCTCCAGCCCTAAAAAACTTTTCATGGGGGGGGGTTTCTCTTTGTAGCCCTGGCTGTCCTGGAACTCAGTCAGTAGTCCAGGATGGCCTCTAAATAAAACAAAATCTGCCTGCCTTTGCCTCCTGAGTGCTGCAGTTAAAGGAGTGTGCCACCACCACCAGGCCTAAGAAAGCTTTCTTAGGAGGCAGCTTCTGGCATATTTTCTAAGGCAAACCACAGGATTTCTCAGAATAACACATCTAATGTCCCTCGTCTATTTAAAGACTGTGAATGGCATCTCATACAGTATCTAAAACCCCCTTCTCTGGCTCTGTCCTGTTCCATCCCTGCAGCAAACCTCCACTGCTACGCTTCTCTCTGTCCACCCTCAGGTCCCACAATTCCTCAAAACAGCCTTGCATTTGGACCTCTGGGCTGCAATTGAATGATTAAAAAAGAAATCACATTGTGTTCATATGGTGGGGTTGCGGCCAGTGGGGCATGCTAGCCTCTTCCTACTCACAGTCCTGAGGAGCTGAGGAGCCCCTGGATACAGCTCAAAGGTCCATGCGGTCCCTGTGCAATCCTGGAAATCCCTCTGGAGCTGTAGGAAGATCAAAGGCTTCTCTGGAGCATTGCCCAGTGTTTTCCTCCTCAAGAAGGTGTGTGGCTGAGGTCACGTGGGAGGATGGAGAGTGGCTGAGCACCTAGGAACCTGTAGGTCCAAAACCTAGAAGACCTGAGAAGTAAAAGAATTTCCCACAATGCATTTGGCATCAGAACCCCATCTCCCTGACTTGTCTGATTACCAATTTGTTTTAAGGTGGGCTGAGATCAATTATAATACTCAATAAACTTAGAGTGGCTAAGACCACTTATAATAATCAATGTAGAGTGGCTATATACCTACTTCAGTTGAAAAAATATTAATGTGTTTGATTTCAAGGCATAGCCTCAAATCATATTGAGAAAATCCAAAAGAGTGAAAGACTAAAGGATTTTAGCCAAGAGTCTGTGAATGGGCTTCATTTCTTAATTCTAGATGTTGTGTCCACTGCAAGTCTGTGCTTGAAAGAATGGTCACACATCTTTTAAAGGAAGCCCCAGGGGAGGAGCCATCCTAAGATCTGAAATTGGAGCTCTGACCAGAAAGGCAAAGGCCTATGTGATCTGGTGCCAGGGTTCCCCTGCCTTCAGTCTTTGCCTTGGTCTAAATGATGCCTGTGTGTTTGAAAAGGACGTGTCTTTCCTGAAATCCTGGATGTCTTGCCCCCAGGGCCCAGTGGCCATCTCCAATACAGTCAGCTTTTGCCGAGGATCCCAGCTCTGCTTTGTTAGGCAATTCTCGATTACTGTAGCAAACACCTGAGGTGAATCAGCTTTAAGAAAAGTCAATGGTTTCTTGAGACTCAGCCTTTGGGGACGTTGAGTTCAGGGTGGGCTGGCTGGGCACACTTGAGTCTGCCTTTGCCTTTGTATCCTAGTGGTCCTGAGTCCATGAGGTGCTCACCTCGTGGGAACCCAGGAGTAGACAGAAAGGAGAAGAATGGGGTCACAGCTCAAACAACCCTTCCTCCCACTCCCAAAAGGTTCAACAACCTCCCAGGGTCATCCAAGCCTGGGGTGTGGGGGTGGGTGGGTGCACAAACCTTCAATACGGGGACTTGCAGGGAACGCACGTACAAACCGTAGCCCTACCCTTGGCTCCAGGCAGAATGGGCCCAGGTGTTACAGGTGGACTCGCGGCCTTGCGATTCCTAAGAAGCAGAGCTTACTTCCAGGCAGTTGCTGTCCACACAAGATAGAGATTGCAAAGACCCTTGGAACGCTCCCCAGGCTAGCAAATGACTTCCAGCTTTGCATGCTACCAGCCAGTACTTCAGGAAGTTCATGAAACAGCGTGATAACTGTGTTAAAGGCTGCATCATTCATTTTCAGAAATCAATAGAATTTGTGTACTGACCCCAGAGGCACAACAGCTCTTTTACAGATTTAGCCATGTGTAGAGGCTTGATGCATATTTTTCTAAACCTAACAGAAGATATTTGACCAAAGCAGGATCACACCTCTTCACACCCTTTTAAGTTAGCACAGGAGCACAGCTGTGAGATTGAATTAGACATGCAATCCTGTCACCGAATTTACTGGTCCCAGACTTCAGTAACTGTCCCTGAGAGCTATCTCAGCTGATAGTGACAGACAAGTCAGCATGAGATTTGCTAATTTTTGGTAACAGTTATCTTAATTTATTATTTAGAACAGTGATTTCAAGAGCCAGGGGCTGCGGAGATAGCTCGGTGAAGCACAGCCTAGCAAACACAAGAACCTGAATTTGTTTCCAGGGACCCATGTGTATAAAGGTCACGTGTGTGTTTGTCTTTGCAGTGCTGGGGATGCATCGGTAGGCAGATCCCCAGAGCTCACCTGGGAGGCCCAGGCCTGACAAGAGATCCTGTCTCAAAAAATTAAGGTAGATGGCTCCTGAGGAATGCTGTCCAAGGTTGAATCTGACATCCACAGGTACATGTACACAAAAATATGTATGGATATATATACACACATATATATACATACACACACATATATACACAAATATGTGTATACATGTGTGTATATATACATGCCCTTGCACACATGCGCACACACACACACACACGCATGCATATGCAAAGAAAAAATTGAATCTTTGCGATTTGTTCCAAGATAGCCTGGCTTTCTGGAAAAGGTGTCTGTTCCCCAACACATATTTCCTGAGCCCACACCATGCACCCAGCACTCCATGTTGGGAACTTACAGTGGCGTGAGACATTATCTTGCCCCTTGAGGTGGATGGTTTTGACTTCACAGGAGCAAGAAAATCCAAAGGACAGAAATCCTCTGGGACTTAATGCCTCAACATCACAGAGTATGTTCTAATTTTCCATCAGAGTCTAGCTTCTGTATTGTGTTTCTTTTTTATTATTAATTTCTAGCAGGGTCAGGCTTGCAGAGCCAAGACATCAAGATTGAGAGGGGACCCTGTATGAGGTAGAACAGGGTCCTCACTAAGTGAACCATTAGTCAAGCCAGGAACCCACAATTTTTTTTAAATCAAAGGGTTGGCCTTACTTACCTCAGAGTGGGTTTTCTGTTCTTCTTTCCAGAGCATAGGGCCAAACCCCATCTTCATTCACACAGGGATGGGGGTGGTGTGGTATGTAATGGTTCAAGTCTTTCCCATATGCTCACTCAGTGCTAGGTTACCATGGTTACCGTACCTTGTTATTGCCTTCCTGTTAGTTAGTTGCTTCTGTTTAGTTCTAATGTTAGGAAGAGAGCTGAGAAGACAAGTACAGGACGCCATTATCATCTCCTTACCATTGAAACCTAAGGAGCAACTTCCTTATGTCCTTAGTCTGTCCTTCCTTCCCCACAGATGCTTTTCCAACTGTAAATTTAAGAACATAGGAATATATTCAAGACTAAGAAATAATATTTCAAGGCATGTCCTTGTGTCTGTGCTTTTCCATCTATAGATATTTTTCTAACTGTAGATTTAAGGATGTGGAAACATATTTGAACCCAGGAAAGAATGCCATTTTTCAGTGTTCAGGCAAGAAAAGGCAAAAGCAAACAAACAACAAACCCACACAACTATTTTATCTCACCTCTACTCCTGGTTGCTTTAAAACTCCAGAATCTGGGTAAGCTGGGTACCTAGCATAGGTAGAAGAGACAGAATCAGAGAAGAAAAGAAATAGAGTTGGCCGCCATCTAGCTAGCAAGCTGCAGGAACGACACGCTTTAATAGAAACTCTTTCCAATTTGCAGCCCCAGGGACGCAAAGCCATTTCCTCTACAGGCAGACGTGGTTGTGTCGAGAGCAGACTGGTCATCCCTCCACACTTTAGAGGAAAGGAGATGGCTTTAGTCCCAACGCTCAATCCCCTGGTTACACAGGCAACGTGACTTGGGAATCAGCATCTTAGAGGCTCCTCAATTTCACACTCCATTCTAGAAACAACACAGCACACATGTCAGATTGTAATTAGTGAAATCCCGGAGGAGGAGAAAGGGGAGAGGAGAGAGGGTCAGAGGGGAGCGGGTAGAGAAGCAGCTACTGTTCAGCTCCTGGAGATAGGATTGCCTGTGGTCCTATGTAAGCACTGTACAATGCTAAGATACAAAAGGGTCCACAAGCTGAAGGTGGATAGATGGGCCCATGCTGCAGCCTGTTGCTCCTGCCTGTTTTGTTTACAAACTCTCAAAGGCTTTGCCCCTCTGTCTTAGAGGACCCTGAAGCCTTCACTTCCTAGCCTCCCATGTAGAAGTGCCAAGTTCATTGTTAGGGCTGCTCTCTCAGGAAGATGTGTGCCATTCTAAAACGCTGGATGGTTAACTCAGGTGTTTTGATCAAGACCCACCAACACTTAGTTTCTTTTAGTGTCTGGTGTTATCCTAAGCAGACAGCAAACACTGCAGCTTCTTGCTTCGAATACAGTCATGTTGGAGCATTCTCCTCATCTGTCTTCTTACATGCTCTTCTGTGCTCAGTGGTTCTCAGGGGCAGGTCATGCGTATTTCTCAGTAGTGTGAGGATCCTTGAGACACGATGGCAAGAGAGAGCTGTGTCTTACCAAGTCCTTAAGTTTCCTTTCCTACCATAATGCCAAGTGCATGGTGATTGTCTGGGAAGCATGCTTTCTGCGGGCCTGTCAGTTTGCCCTGAAGCGCTGCAATTTGGAAGGCAGGCTCAGGCTGGGAACATCTACCCAGGGTGCCCTTAACGGGCATTTCCCAAATTCTTTGTTCATTCAGCTGTGGAAATTGGAAAACAATGCCTGGCCTACTTACACAGTTATCATAATGCATTACCCAGAGGAATTTGCCTAATGAATTTTTTCTTTGGAAATTATCTACAGTCTTCAAAACACCAAATAAAAACAGGCTTAGTAAAGGAAGCTTGCAGTGAAAATGTCCGCAAAAGAAAAAGAGGCTCTGACTTGAAGTTCATAGCTCAGCTAGAATCAAGATTTCCAACCCCTGCCTGACTCCTGTCAGGCAATACTGACAGCCTGACCAACACCTGTATCTGGCTTCCTGTGGTGGTGATGGTGGTGGCAGTGGCGGCAGCAGCGGTGTGTGTCTTTGTGTGTGCCAGGAATCGGGGAGGGGGGCGGTGTGATCTGTGACTTAGTAAAGAAGTGGGGTGGGACCCTCCACTAGGGACTCAGCCTTTTCCAGGCATCCTCTCCAATACTGTCCATCCCCTGCAGATTTCTGCTCTTGGCACAAAGCCTTTTCTTCTACCCTGGTCTTCTACATTGGATGTCAATACTCAGAGCGCAGCCTTTTCTCCTCCAGGGCAAAGTCTGGACCCCAGAATTCGCCATCATCCAGAACTCAGGACACCGCCATAAAATGACCCTTGAGTTAGTTCTGAATTTGAAAAGTTCCCCACCAGCTTGTCTATTGAATAATTTGTCTCCAGGTGTGGACAGTTGTCAAGAAGGAGACTGACAAGGAAGCCAGCGACTTGGAGGGTAGTCTAGGCTTTTATCCTGTTCTGAGACCTGCAAAAGAGCGTCTGGTGTTGAGGGTCAGAGCCAGCCATCTGCTTACCGGCTGCAGTCGTTATAGGGAAGAAAAGGGAAGTCAGGAAGAAGAAGAAAGGAGACGTTTCCTTTCTTTGACCTGGACTTGGTTGTTGCTAGGGGTAAGCAGGGAGCTACAGAATATCAGGAGATTGGAAACATCTTTGGTGGCCACCATTAATTAAGAGGCTGAATGAGGAGAGAGGAGAACAATCTACAAAGCTACTAGAGTTGGGGAACTCAAATTGTTTGAGGAATTATCATTGTTTAACCAAGGTGGGGAAGAAAGAGCAAGGAACAAGATGGCACGGTCGTGGCTAGCAAGGAGGTGCTGTTATTTGGAAAGCTCTGGAAACTTTAGGAGGTAGGGCTTGATTGAAGACTGTACTCACTGGGTGGGGGGTATACCTCTGAAGGTTACACCTGGGTTCCAGTCCCTTCCCCCCTCTGCTTCCCATCTGCTGTGATATAACCCGTTTCTACCCTATGTCCTTAGCACTATGACATTCTGCCTCAGCATGGGCCCAGAATCAGTGGAGGTGAGAACTATGAGCCAAAACTTCGCCAACCCTGAACCAAGTGACTATTTCTTCCTTTAAGCTGATTGTGTCACATGTTTGGTCACAGCAACAGAAAAGTAACTAGGTATCCTCCTGTGGCTACAACTTCCTCCCCTTTCATCCCCCACTGCAGGGTTCCAAGGCAACTAACTGCCTGCCAGCTACTTCTGGGAGAATCATTGTTAGTCAATCCTTCATTTTCCTTTGGTTCATCAGCTCCTCAATGCCCTCCTTTCTGTTTCAATGTGTTGGATACTGTATTTATGCTGCCTACACCCTAGTCTGCTCTTGTTTTCAGCACTGAGGATTGAATCCAGGGTCTTGGGTGTGCTGCGGATGTATTCTTCCACTGAACTGAGTCCTGCCTCTTTTTCAGCCTTTTTGTGAGACCCTCACGAAAGGTCTTCCGCCACGGAGAAGACACCAAGAGACAAACCTCATCCCACAAGGCCAGTCGCACAAGAATGGCCTTCTGTGGACACTCTGGGAGTGCAAGGTCAGAAGTGGCAGTCACTTGGGAAGTCTTCCTGAAGAAGACAGGCATTGGACCGAAGGTGAGCAGACACAGAAGTATTTCGTTCCAGGCAGAGATGTCCCCAAAGGAAAGGAGACCATGGTGTATGTGACCCTTTTGAGGACAGAAAGGCTGTGCAAGCAGACAGAAGGTCCCATAGCTAAGGGGCAGCAGAGCAGGTTTCCTGAGGATTTCTCATCACCCTTGGTGGTAGTTACCCATCCCCCTCTCTACCCCACCCGCCACTCTACTGCCCAGTTAGCCACCCGTGTCTGCCGCCATCACGCCACCCATGCCTGCCACCCGTGTTCTGCCGCCTTCACGCCACCTGTGTCCTTGTCACCTCCTTGTCACCTTCACACCACCCATGTTCTACTGTCCCCTCTCCCTTAAGGTCTTCCAGAAACTGCTAACAGTCCCCTTTTAATTTGCTGCCTTCTATAAGCACCCCAAGTTAAGTGCACCCCAAGTTAAACACACACACACACATGCACACACACATGTACAGTTTAAAGACAGGACCCACCTGTAAAAGAGAGGAGATGACGTTTGTCTCTTTGGTCTTGTCCGCCTCATCGCCTCATTTCAAACGCCGCTTTTCCAGTCCCATCCATTTGCCTCCGAATGTCGTCATTTTGTTTTACTTCACCGCTGTATAAAACCCATTGTGCGTATGAACCGCGCTTCCATGATCCATTAGTCAGGCCATGGCATCCTCACTGAGTCCATCTCCTGGCTGCTGTGAGTAGAGACGCAATGAGCACAGACAAGTATGTCTCTCTCCAGTAGGGTACAGGGACTCATTCATTTTTTAAACGCAGTGAATATTGCCTGTTTTCCTGGGACATAAATCCTTTTTCCACTTTTAAGATCTAATTTATGACGCACTGACATTATATTAAGGGTGCAAGCGACAACTCAGCAAGCGTTTACACGCGTGTACCCACTGCTCCGGGGGAGATATAAAGCACTGTCTTCTCCCCCAGGCGTTTTCAGTTATGATGTAACGCCAGTGCTGTTCATTTCATAGCCCCCGGCGTGTTTCCAGATTCATGTCTATGTCTTGTCAAGTGTCTCCTTTCCTTACTGTCTTGTTAATATTCACTTTAATCATGCCAGTGGTGTGGGTTGTGTCTTTGTGTGGTTTATGCTGACGGTCTTCCACTGTCCCCACCGGCCTTATCTGAAGCACTGGATGATTTGACTTCTGATACTGAATCATAGTAGTGGTTTATCTGCCCTGGATTCTACATTAAATCAAAACTTTCCCCAAGGATGATGGACTATGTCTAGAATTTCAGCACTGGAGAGGTAGAGGCAGAAGGATCCCTAGTTCAAGGCCAGCCTGTGCCATACAGCAAAAGTTAAATTTGTTCTACTAAGCACTTATACTTAAACATTGCGTATGCTCTCTGCAGCTCTGCCCCTTCCTATTCCTCTAACACACCTCCTGCTTTCTAGTTTGCATTCCTTGCTTCCCAGTGTAATAATCTGAGCAGTTTCCAGACGTTTCACACGCTCCGCATCACGGTATGACTAGTTTTCTCTTCCACTGTTAAATTTTCTCTCTAAGGAAATTACAAGGGAAAGAGGATATATTCTCTCACCTTGGCCAACACAAATGACATTTTTTTTTGCATGAACTCGATTTCTCTCTGTCGGTCCCAGCACCAGGCAGCAATGCTCTTCAGTCTGGAGGATATCATGCAGCTTCCCATTGATAAACAAATCTCTCAACTGCATTGACCTAAAGATCTCTTTCAAAAATGTCCTTTGGACAGATGGGACAGTTCAGTGGGTAGAAGTCCTCGTGGCCAAGCCTGATGATCCGAGTTGAATCCCCAGAACCCGTGGGGTGGAAGGATAGAATCGAGTCTCCCAAAACGTCCCCCTGTATGTGTGGTGCATGTATTTGTGGTGCATGTATGTGTGCTGCATGTATGTGTGGTGCATGTATGTGTGGTGCACCGATCTCAAATCTCAGACTCCTCTCTCCAGTGCAGTTGCAATTGCTCTGCTGTCTCACGTCTTCAAGGCTCACAACCCTGGCTTGCTGATGGCCACTGCCTGAGAACAGGCTGAATGTTAAGGAATGAACAAAGACCAGGGTTGCAAAAGGAACTGATGAGTCCAAGAGACATCTCCTCCCTAAAGTTGGTTCTCTTGAGTGTTTGCCAGAGCAATAACAATGAGTGACCAATGAGCAACTAAGGAGAACAGACGTTGTCTAAGAAAACTGTTTCTCTCTCTCTCTCTCCCTCTCTGTCTCTCTGTCTCTTGTGTGTGTGTGCACGCGCGTGTGCGTGTGTGTGCGTGTGTGTGTGTGTGTGTGTGTGGGACAATCAGGACAACCTCAGGTGTCCTTTATTGGGTATCCATCTCCTTGTTTTTTGAGGCAGGGTCTCTCACTGGGCTGGAACCCATCGAGTAGGCTGGATTGGCTGGTCAGTGACTGCCTGTCTCCACCCCTCCAGAACTGGGACTACAAGCATGGACCGCTTATCTAAAAGAAAACTTTTAATGATGCTCTTCAAAGCCCAACCCAGATGTATCTTGTTCTGGTTGTCTATTAGATAGAGTGTATCAAGTTAACACAAGACTTGGTGACTTAAAACAAGAACCTCGCAGGCAGCGTCGGGTGGAAGATTTATCTGGTCCAGAGACACTTGCAGACAAGAAGTCTCCTGGATCTGGACGGCTGGGGATAAACCACGCTCCTTTTCTTCTGTCTCTCTGAAATGCTCAGGAAGTTGTACTTAAGCAGATTGCCATCTAGAATACCTACAGGTAGCTTTCCTACCGAGGCTCAAGGCTCCCCGACTGATGCATGTACTGGAGTCAAGGTCAGCAGCTGCAGTTTGCATGACCCACCCTTAAAAGTCACCTAGTGTCTTCTCTAACAAATACTGCCTGTTGGAATCGTCTCAAGTCACCTAGTCTCATGCACAGGAGACCCAACTCTGTCTTTTACTAAGAGGTCTGTCAGACTCTGTAAACATGGTTCAAAGCTCCATGTCAGGTGTTTTCATCATTTCTCTTCATGAACCTGAGCTAGCAAAGCTGACCAGCAAGCTCCAGGGACCCTACGGTTTCTGTCCCCTCAGTGCTGGGGTTGCAAGGGCTTGCTCTTATGATTTTAGACTTTTTATCTGGGTCATGAGTATCTGATCTCATGTCTTGGGAATCCAAGGGCTTCCCCAGCTAAGCTGTCTTCCCTGCTCTCATCCTCCTACTCAGGAGCTTTTAGAATGTTCCTGACTCTTGACCTCATGTGCTTATAATGACATGAACACATATTTATTATGTGGGTGTGGTGGTTTGAATAAGAATGGCCTTCATAGGCTCATAGGGAGTGGCACTATTAGGTGTGGCCTTATTGGAAGGGGTGTGGGGGTGTGGCTTGGTGGGAGGAAGTGTGTCACTGGGGTGGGCTTTGAGGTTTCAAAGCTCAAGCCAGGCCCAGTGTCTGTTTGTCTTCCTGCTGTTTGCTGATCCAGATGTAGAACTCTCGGCTCCTTCTCCAGCACCATAGGCCTGCCACTATGCTCCCATCATGATGATAATGGACTGAACTTCTCAGTTGTAAGCCAGACCCATTTAAATGGTCTCCTTTGTAAGAGTTGTTGGGGTCATGGTGTCTCTTCACAGCAATAGAAACCCTAACAAAGACAGTAGGTATAGCTTGGCAGTGGTAGCCCATGCCTTTAATCCCAGCACTCAAGAGGCAGAGGCAGGTGGATCTCTCTGAGTTCAAGGCCAGCCTGGTCTACAGAGCAAGTTCCAGGACAGGTACCTAAGCTACAGAGAAATCCTGCCTCAATAACATCAACAAAAAGACAGTAGGCATGATATGTGATATGACATATACGGGCAAGATACAGTTATGGTGAGCTTTATGTCTGTGCCTATCTTCCTGTAAGAAGTGTCAGTCAAGTCACACGCGCGCACCCTTCTGGGGCTCTTGAAGCACATAGCCACATGCATCTGTGCAGAAATGTAGTACTGATTTTCACAACATTGCCGCTGTCCGCCGTCAGTACTAGAGAGTTTAGTACTTCAGTCCACGTTTTCGTTTCTGTTCCCTGGCCATGAAGTGCCTGAAATTGGGGGTATTGTTTAAGCTCAAATCCAAGAGGCTGTGTTTTAAAGGATTAGATCTCCCCTTCACCCTCAGTTCCATTCTGTTCCAGGTGGAGGCTGAGGGTCGGAAGACTTTTCAAGTTGCTTTTTAGAGTGAAGTTCCTGTATTTTTAATAGTCTGGGCAGCAAATGTCTCAGCTGTCGAGCCAACAAGACAGAGAAAGACAATTTCTATCTGTACCCTTGGTATTGGGCGGCGACAGTGGCCTTAATCAGGAGGAATGCCTGGGGGGAAATGTACTAGGTTAGGGGCTGGGTGGACAAGCGCTGTTGGTCAGAAGTGGCGTGCGCGCGCGCGCACACACACACACAGAGAGAGA
>LOEQ01000253.1:118069-143343 GCA_001685075.1 Bramus lutescens | reverse complement strand
CAGCTGGAGCAGTTCCTGGGCCGCGTGCTGGAGGCCAGCAATTATGGAGTGTCGGTGCTCAGCAATGCCTCTGGCAACTGGAACTGGGACTTCACCTCCGCGCTCTTCTTCGCCAGCACCGTGCTCTCCACCACAGGTAGGGGCCCTGCTGCTACCTTGCCCTGTCCCTGGCGACCCCAGGCCTCCCCTGGGCACATCCTGCAGTGGCCCGCAGTGGCGGCCGGCGAGGTGACCTGGGAGCACTACGTGGGTGCTGCAGCTGTAACTCTTCGGGAGTAGTCCCTAACATCCTGGACCTAGCTGCTGCAGGGGCCTCATTAGCAGCTCCACACTTGTGGGGACCCTGAGCTGATGGGCCGGTGGGACCCTGACATTCTGTCCTGGAAACTGAGCAGCAAGGTTAGGGGCTGACAGAGAGCATTCAAGGGGTGTTCGACCTCCTGCTGACTCCATCCCCGAGACCGCAGGCTGAGGGATCTAGGAATGACACTTGGATAGGTCACCTTCCTGACTGTGACACCAACTTCCCGACTGCAGACCTATTTCAGCTTCTTTCAATCTGTTTGGGGGGACAGTGGTGACATCACTCTGCTTTTTCGCAGGTGACCTCTGAGCAGACAGGCCTATGGGATATCCGTCTGAGGAAGGGTGGGTGTGGGGAAGGGGGTTTCACTTGGCCTAGACCCCACATTGTGGGGCTTCCTGAATTAGCAGTTACTTCAACTTCAAATGTGTTTGGCTCCCGCCACCTTCTGCAGGAGGCTTAGAAATCCAGCTGAACATACATGCTCCAGGGCATACCAGTTAGACTAGACAAAGAAAGGCCAGGTTTTGTCAGTGGTGGCTGACCATGCATGCAGGTTAGCAGGCTCTGGAGGACTTAAATAGGTGCATGGACAGCTAGAGGGACTCTCAAAGGGCCTCAGTACTGTCCCTTCTTCTTATGCATGAGAGCCAATCTTTAAAATGGTCCCATTTGGCAGGCACAAGGTCACACAGTGCTCAGGGACACCCTGGAATCTGGGCCTCCAGAGTTCTTGCCAGGAACAGTGTGTTATGCCCCTGCCCCACCTTTCCCAGTGACTCAACATCACCTGGGCTATTTCAGCCCTTCCGCCACCCTGCCCTGCCTCTCTGACTGGCCCTTCACAGCCTCCTTTGGGCTATGGCCAGTAAATTATTTTATTAACTACCCAATAATGAGTGAACACACTTTCCAGCCAGATCAGGTAAATTTATTGTTCAGAAATCTGGGGTGAGTTACTGAACTTGCTTCAAACACAAGGAGAGTTCTAGACTGTACTGTGGTATTTTAAACTGTGTTAAATGGATGCCCAAACAAGACAAACCTGTTGGCTTACTTTCCAAAGAAAGTCTGCCCCTCCCCTACTGCCCACAGTCCAAGTTTTATGGCAACATCTCCCAGTTCTTCAGGTCAGTCAGTCAGGTCTTTGTGGATTCTCTTGGTGCCAGAGTGTAAATCCCTCCTTCTTCACAGACACAGATACTTACAGAAAGTTCACAACTGGTTCACAACATCGGGTGAGCAGTTTGAAAATGAAGACTGCTCTCCCAGGGGCTGGGGGACAGGGTGGGGGTAAGAAATGCCACGAGGAAAAGAATGTATGCCTTTCCTGGTTGGAGTTTTCAGGTAGCACCGACGTTCTTGTAGAATCATGGTATTCTGTGTCTTCTGAATTGTGTGACAAGAGCCAGTTCAGACCCTGTTTCTTCTGGGAAATATTTGTCTATTTAGTGTGCAACGTAGCCCCTATAATTAAGGAGCATTACAGTGCCTGGACTAGTTGGGGTGGGGTAGGAGGCTCGGCTATTGACATTCGGATTGAATTGTTGTTCCTGAGAAAGAAAGTCTGAACTCTGGTGGTGGAACAAGGGTTCATTTAAGAAATGAGAGCAAGGGGCACTCAGGGATAAGCCAGACAAAAGAGGAAAAGAGGAGACTCGATTTGTGAAACCAGCTGATTGGTGAGACCTTCTTCTGAACAAAGTACTGTGAGGCATAGCCCGCCTCTCTCGGGTTTGAGCTGATGCCATCGTAGGACACATTTGATAGCCCTCATGGTTTCCAGAATGGTTTTGTGGCAGAAATACAGACAGCACTAAGATTAAGGCTGATAGGTTTCATTGCTAAGAAACTGTTTCATGCAAGAGAGACAGGACCTCAGATGCCCCGGAGTTATCCCTCTCTCAGGCAGGAACGAGTCACGTGCTTCTAGCGGTAGACTTCTGTCTGGGATAGTAATGATAGGGCTCACAAAGGCATCAATCTGCTGGGCTTAGTCTAGTCTCAGCACTGGGGAAACTGAGGCAGGTGGATTGCTATGATTTTTAGGCAAGTTTAGGTTAGGTAGTGAGTGAGACCTTGTCTCCAAGTGAATCCGAGCAACAGCGAAACCCACCAAGATGCTCTTGCTGGCTGCCATCATTCTAGCATAGGCTAATAAATGCTTTTATCCATGCCTGCTAGCCCCCACAGCGCCAGCTTGCATCGATGGAAGGAAATGGGTGAAGTCTTCCTGGTCCGTTTAGAAGAAGCCTCAGGACTGCCTAACTCCTCACTGGTCTTCAGCCATACTCTGAACGTGCCTATTTTCTGAAGCTAAGCAGGGTAGGGCCAGCTTAGTACTTGGATGGGAGGCTTCAGTAAGCACAGGACACCATGTTATCTAGCCTTAAACCATTGAATGCCTGGTAGAGGAGGCATGACCGTTACTTCTCCTCACTGCAAGGCTCTTGGCTGAAACACTAGACATGGAGAGGCATGTACACTTATTTCCTGTTCACTTGAGCGGCATGGCAGCCTCTAGCAATGCATATGGGCACTTCTACCTTCTGTCAACAGAGCAGACTCTCCCAGAATGAGGTTCTCTTCGGAGGAGGCCTCCGAAGTGAAGGGAACAGAGCAGTGGCCTTCCCACCTCTACCCTCTCCACGAATGTGGAGCAGCAGCCCTGAATGTTATCAACCTTGGTTCAGTTGAGGCTTCAGAACAATGTCTTGAAGCCATGTGAGAGCAGAGGAAAAAGTGCACCAGGGTCAGGCTTTTCCAGAGAAGGGAGGCATGTAAGAGAAAGAGATCACAGTACCCGTGCACCTCCTATGCTGCAGCCCCATGCACCTTCTGTACCGCAGCTCCATGCACCTTCTATGCTGCAGCCCCATGCACCTTCTATGCTGCAGCCCCATGCACCTCCTATGCTGCAGCCCCATGCACCTTCTGTACTGCAGCTCCATGCACCTTCTATGTTGCAGCCCCATGCACCTGCAAAGGAAATAGCATTTGGATTCTCGGAGAATAAGAGACAGCTCTGTTTGTGTCTTCGGCAGCTAAGTCTTTCAGCCATGCCATACAGTCTTCGCTCTCCCTCTCCCTCCTTCCCTTACTCCCTTCTGTTTGCCCTTGTTTTGCTTTGTTGCACTGCTGGTCTGAAGCCCTCGGTGGGCCTCTCACGTGCTAAGGAAGCACTTAGCCATATCCCTGGGCTTTCTCCCACATTTATTTTTGAGATGGAATCTCTCTAGGCTGCCTAGGCTCTCGCTATAGCCCAGGCAGGCAGGCCTCAAACTTGAAATCGACTCGTCTCAACCTCTTGGGTAGCTGGGGTAGAAAGCTGCACCACCAGACTTAGCTGCCTTTCATCCTTAGGAGCGTTGCATGCTGCTGGTGGTCTATGGGTCTGCTCTCTCTCACTCCTGCAGGCCTGGCCACAGCTTGATGATGGATGTCTCATAAATGCAGTATTTGGGTTCAGATAGCATGTACGCTGTCCCTACCTTTTGTTTCTTCAGCAACGTGTGGCCCACATGGCAGAGTCTCTTCTGCTGTCTGTAGATGGGGGCCTGTTCCTGCTTTAAAACTCACCCACAGTCAGGAAAGTCAGGTGCAGTAGCTCACGCTCATGTTCCTAGTACTAGAGAAGCTAAGGCAGAAGGGATTGCTGAGAGTTCACAGTCAACCTGGGCTACAGAGTAAGACTCTGTCACACACACACACAAATAATAAAAATAAAAAAGTGTTCAAGAAAGAATTGTTTGGAGTGTTTTGACCTGGGCTTTGAGTTAGCGGAGGGAGCAACCACCTGAGCACTGGCAGCTTTTAAAAAGTAGATAGGAACAGGTGCGAAGAGGGTGCTGTTTGATCCTTAGTTTCAAATCTCTTGTCAAGAGGGGAAATGTGTTGTTACCCTCAGCCAGTGTTCAGGAGGAGTCTGAGATAGACAGGGAACGTTAGCACCCAGTACATAGCTACACTACAGCCTTACAAGGCCTGAAGCAAAGCCTTCATGTTTTCAGTTAGGGAAAATAGCAAAAGTAAAATCTTCCCAACACAATAAAAGTTGACAACAATCCCTTTTCATAGTGTGTAAGAAGCCTATTGACCTCAGTCATATCTGCCATTCCTGTGTTCCTTATGGCTGCTGTCTGGAGGCGTTAAATGGTGTCATGGAAACCATAGGCCACACACCCTAAAACGGTGGTTTTCTAAGTCTTTACAGAGTAAGTTTCAGACACCTGTCAGGAATGTTCTGGAAGGAGAGCCGAGAGTCTGTGAGCTTTGTGAGTCCACCCTTTGCTTTTGTTCCCTTGCTGTAACACAACCAGAGCATGGCTCCTCCTATCTCCTGGGGCTCTTGAGCTGGATGCCACCTCTAAGATGCTGATCCCCAACCAGCCTGCTGGGAAACCAGTAGTTACCATAGGATGTCACAAAGTCTGTGACACAGCCCCATTATTTCTGAAGGGCAACAAAGCCGCGCTTCACCCTGTGGTTGTTTATCAAAAAATGAGCACAGACCATTGTGGGACTTGCTGGTCATCCCAACACTTCAGAAATAGAGGATCAGGACCACAAGGTTAGCCTCAGCTACGTGAGATCCATTCTTAACAAAACCAGATCTGATCAAAGGATGGCATATACTTGATCTAGAGTAGGAACAAAAGCCAAAGTCCCTATCAGCCAGCGTGGAGCTGTAATCCATGGAGGCAGCCTGTAAGCTTTGGCTTCTCTGGAGAACCTGTTGGTTTCTGTTTCTTTCTTTAAGATTTATTTTAAATTATGTGTATGTTTATGTGTAATTATGTACACAGGAGTGTAAAGTTTTATCAGAGACCGCAAGAAGGTGCTAGATTCTCCGGAGCAGGCATTCTAGGTGCTTATGTGACACCTCTGCTTGGGGACCGAATTTGGGTCCTCTGCAAGCACAGTACAAGCTCTTAACTGTGGAGTTGTCTCTCCAGCCTGGGTCTCCGTTTTCATCCATTGAATCGTGTGGGTTTTGTGAGCCCATGCGGACTAAAGTGGGAAGGATCAGCTACAGGAAAATGCAAGAGAAGGGCAGCGGAAAGACAGACAGATCACAATCCCCAAAACTGAAGTGAGTTTCTAAAGACCGCCGGGTGTAGAGACCCATCCTTTCCTACCACCATCTCAGAGCACAGAGGCGTGGCCTAAAAACCGCTGGCTGACGCCCCTGCTTCGCTTGCAGCTTTAAGTGACCAGGCATCAAGCTCAATCTCTCTTAGCTGCTGGCTGCAGGTTTTGCAGGCCCACTCTGTCTCCCAAAAGCTTCAAGTCCTAACCTGGAAACCTCCAGCAGGACCTGGGTTTGGAGACAGGGGACTGGAAGGAATGATAAGTTAAAAATGATGACCCAGCCAGAAAGTGGCCGTGCTCCAGCCAGAGAAGCCTAGAAAAAAACAGACCTGCTAATACCTCGATGTTCAACTCTCCAGCCTCCAGGTCTGCGAGGAAGCAGAAAGTAAATTTCTGCTTTAGCTAGAGCACCAGTCTCTGTTCCTGTGCAGTGATAGCTTAGCAATGAGGCCGGGGTCTTTTTTTTTTTTTAAATTTAAAGAGGCAATGGGGAAGTGGGGACAAGGTCAGACCTAGGAGCAGAAGAAACAGAAGGTTCCAGAGTGTGGGAATCACACCGGTAAATCCTGGCGCTGTGAAAGTGGAAGCAGAGAAAAGAAAACAGAACCAGATTTCTAGGTCTTTGCTCTTGTAAGCTCTATGCACAGTACTCAAACGGGACATTACTCTTGCAGAGCCAAATATAGATACCGATTCCCTGGAGCCTAAAAACACGCTGCTCCTGTTTAAGGACAGTGTGTGATTGGGGGTGGGGGTCTTGCTGTGTGAGAGTGAGAACCTGGACTCAGTCCTCCAAGTCCTCAGATCAAAAGCCCACACCAGCAACCCCAGCTCTGCAGGAGGCAGAGCCAGAAGGATCTCTGGTATTTGCTGTTTGTCAGTCCAGCCTCGGGTTCAGTAAGAGACCTGTCTCAGGATAGAGCAGGACACCCGACATCCTCCTCTGGCCTCTGTGACCCATGGGCATGCACTTGCACACAGGCTCACACATGCACACATGCACACATACACTCACATGAATGTTTAATAAATTCTGTGAGAGCTTCTGTCCGGCACTGGTGGAAGAGAGCAAGGATTTATGCTTAAATACATGAGCCCACCCTGATAGTACTGCATGAGATCTTCAGGATCTCAAAGGGGTTTTTACTGTTCACCTTGAAACTTGCTGCTTCTGCGCCTATTTATAGAACTTGGAACAATCTGTCATAAGCAAATGGCCACAGCTTTCAAGAATCCGGTCTTTGCTTTTAATGACAGAACTCAGAGTCATGTTCGGAATGCTTTAATTTGCAAACTGAGTCTTGCTACATTGACGAGGTCAGGTGGCTCCTGCTGGACCTTAGCCTTGCTTTACAGTTCCGCTTTGCTGTCGCCTGCTGGATCCGGGGCTGTTTGTGATTCCTGGCTATCTGTTTTACTTAGGCTTCAAATCAAAAGCCTGCCCTCAGAAGGCTCCTTTGATCGGTAATAGTGTCAGTACCACATCTGGGTTCACCTAGAGACAGTTCCCTGGGCACATCTGTAAGGGGGTTTCTAGACTGGGTTCCTTGAGCTGGGAAGACACATCCTAAATGTGTGTGGCACCATCCCATGAGCTGGAATCCTGGACTGAATGAGAAGCAGATGGTGAGCTGCGCCCTAGCCTTCGTCTCTCTGCTTCCTGACCACGGATGCGCTGTGGCCAGCTGCCTCACACTCCTACTACCACGCCTTCCCACCATGGTGGACGGCACCCTCATGCTGAGTGCGAATAGACCATTTCTGAAGGTGCTTTTGCCAGGAATTCTGTCAGGGAATGAGAAGAGTGACAGACACAGCTCTGTGGATTCAGCCATTAGACCAGCTGCTGAATTCACTGTGGAAAACAGCAAACTCACAGAAGTCCCCTCAGACTTTCTCTGAATGTAGCCAGTGGGTCACATCTGAAATGTGGATCAGGTGGCAGAGTGCTTGCCTAGCATGCACAAAGTCCTGGGTTCAATCCCCAGCACTTCACAAACCCTATAAGTATGCAGGCATATGCCTATGATTCCAGCACTTGGGAGGCAGAGGCAGGAGGCATTTGGTGAGTCTGAGGCTGGCTTGGGCTACCTAAGGTACTGTCTCAGAAGAAAAGTGTGAAGTTGTTCTGTGGAGACAAGGCTGGAGGCTCCAATTGTGATGTGCCTTCTTTGTTCATGCTTTCATGACCTCTGAGCTTTCCTCTTGTCTGTTGGAGTCCCTTGAAATTTCTTCTGGCTCTGGTTAGGTTTATAGTGCAGCTGAAAGCAGTTATAAGTTTCTAAGCATGGCGCACAGGACTCAGGTCCTCTTACCGGTGGGTTCTGAGCACAACACACAGGACTCAGTCCTCTGAGGAGTGGGTTCTGAGCATGATACTCAGGGATCAGTCTTCTGAGCAGTGGATTCTGCTGAGGTTTTTGTTTTCCCAGCCTCACCCTGCTTCACACCTTTCCCAGGCATTTAGCTCTCCACCTGCAATTGACGCCATGGCCAGAAAGCCATTATAACCAAGGCCAAGTGGGGCTCCAGGATCAGGAGAGAGACAGATTGTAGCCCCATCCATGCTTGCTCTGAGTGCAGCGGGAAGCCCTCGCAGATTTTGAGGGAACTGGTAACACTTTCTAAGAGATTTTCCTTAGCGGGTCTAAAAGGCCAGAGGAGAATGATGGTGGCACTGGCTGGGACCAGACCCCTCCCTAGAAACATTCTACAGCCAAAGAAGAGTGGGCTCTGCATGGGAGGCCTGGCATCCAGCTATAGACCTTGGAACTTGCGGTTACATCAGGTCCTTTCAGCTGTAATGGGAGAACAGTGAGGGTCACACTTGGAAGTGTGGGAGGCCACTTGCTGTGGTCCCCAGTTTATCTGCCCTGGCTTTTGAGAAACAGATTTAAATTTCACCTTCGAGGGAAAATAGACAAGGAGGAAGAGGGAAGAGAGGGTTCCAATGGAGCATGTGGCTATCCAGGGTAAGTTGCCACCATGTTGGATAGCTTCTAAGTCGCTTTAAATACTTCAGTTTCTATGCTGCTGAAGAGTAGCTAATCTTTGCTTTGGTTTCTAATTTAATAGTGTAGAAAGCGTGCAGAAAGCTGAAACACTAGAACTCTGTAGATTCAGCAGAGGGTACTCAGTATTTGATAGTTCATATGAAACGTATGTTATAAAATAAGCCATTTGCACAGCCGACAGGATGCTAACAAAGGGATGCACTCAGCACAGTTTTTAGTGATCGCATGAAAGGTGCCATGGGGCCCATTTAGGAACCAAATAATGCAAACATGAAGGTTTATTTTTCAATAGAGTCAAGCATTTCAGGTATAGTTGTCAAAAAAATACGATTTTCACGGATGGGAAAACATCACCAGCTTTTGGAAAAATCCTTAGTGACAGTGCAGTCAGCTGAGGCTTGCTGACTTGTTCTCTCTCTCTCTCTCTCTCACTCTCTCTCGCTCTCTCTCTCCATCTCTCCTCCTTCTCTTTTTATCTCCCAAATCTTTCCTTTTGTCTCTCGCTTCTTTCTCCTAATCATTTTTTCTGCCTCTTTTCTCCTTTCTTTCCATCTGTCTCATTTCTGTGTCTCTGTGCTCTCTCTCTCTCTCTCTCTCTCCCGCTCCCTTCCCCTCTCTCCCCCTCACCTTTTCTCTCCTTTACCTCCTCTCTTTTGTTTGTCTCTTTCTTTCTCCCCATCTTTCCTTTCTCCTCCTCCTCCTCCCCTCCTCCCATCCCCTCTCCTCTGTGTCTCTTTCTTCCTCTCCATTCCCTCCCTCCTTTCCGTTTTCCGTCCCCTCTTCTCCTCTTACCACTGGGGCTGAACCCAGGACCTCACATCCCATAAACTAGGCAAGCACTCTCTCACTGAGCCACACTCCATGCCCCATCCAGAGGCCATTGTATCTTCTGCTTCACAATTTGGAAGGATCCTCTTTGTGTAAGCTGCTGCCTTCCATCCCTTAGTAATCGCTTTCTCATTCCCCACCCACGATTCCTGGTGCAGCCTCAGTTTTGGAATAACAACGGGGGACGTGAAATGTCTTAAACCCAAATTAAAAGGTTCCAGCATTCTTGTAACCAAAATTCTTCAAGTGTTTGAATACCGGTTACCAAGGCACTCAATTATTTAAAGAACATGGTTAGGTGGATTAAGTTAATTAAAGACACAGGAGAGGCTGTTCCCAAGCTGCCTGCCTACGTGGCACTGCTGAGTGGCTCCAGGAGGCTCTGAGCTGAGTAAAGGGCCCCCTCTCCATCCACCCTCCACCCAGACTGGACTGTGCCCATGAACCAGCCTGGAGCCTGCACAACTCCACCAGATGGGTCTCCTGGTGGGACTGGGATGGTAGGGTCCCCTGCAGAAGGAAAGAGCGTGCTGTGTGGATGAGCCATCTGTCACCCACCCTGCTCTAGCTCACCTCCTGCCACGGCAAAGCAGTTGAAACTTAGCAGCCCAAACCACACAGACAAAAGGAGGCTGAATGTGGAGAACCAGAAGGAGGAGGTCCCTTAAAGCATACGATGAGCCACAGCACACGGCGGTGACATGAACCTCCCTTGTTCTTCTGGCAGCAGAGGGGAGCCGAGCAGCAATGGCTTCACTCAGAAGGAGTCTGTGCACTGTTTGGGCTTCTCTCCTGTTGTGCCCAGGCTGTCAGCTGCGCTCCACCATGGTGCAGTCTGTGACTGCAGTCTCTTCTGTTACCTGACCTGTCCCTTCTGAGTGTCACTGGCAAAGACCAGAGCCATCATTCACCACGGGAAGGGCACCGAGAAGTCACCTACTCATGAATCAGTGTGGTCGGTATGCTGGAAAAGTCCAGCGCTAGGTCACACAGCGTGAGAGTCAGGAACTGATTTTACTTTATTATTATTATTATCATTTATTTAGTTGAATTTAATGTTTTTGAAATGGGGTTTCAGATGTCCTAGGCTGGCCTTGAACTTGTAGCCAGGAATGGCCTTGGATTCCGGACCCCCTTGCCTCTGCCTCCTGAGTGCTGGGATCACAGGCACAAGCCACTATACCCAGCCTGTGCAGTGCTGAAGGTGGAACTCAGGGCTTCTCACATGTCGGGCAGCACTCTGCTGACTGAACCACGTCCCCAGCCCTCCCTGCCTTACTGTAAGGTGCTCTTTTTGCTCAGATGTATGAAGGACCCAGAGAGACCCCAAATGCAGGGACAGGAGGTATGAGGCATCCAGCTGGGCACGAGGGTAAGGGTGGGGGCTGGGTTCTCTTCAGGGTCACTTTAATCAGCAGTCTCTCCAGTGCCCTCTGCTCATCTAGGCCACACGGGCCTCTTTCCAGAGCCGACTGTTTCCTGTTGTGTTCACAGTACAGGGACACCCACGTAAGCTCAGAGCATCCCCACGGCACTTTCTGCCGAGGGGAAAGGATGCAGAGGCAGGATGGATGAGGCTCCTGGCAGCATGTGTGGGACTCTCTAGGCCTTGATGTGGGGGACAGCAATCTGAACAGCTGTCTTGAGGAGGGAATAGTGTTAGGCCCACTTGATCTCGGGCTGGTGGGACTTAAAAGGAAGGCTGTTTGGGCGAGTGCGCATGTCCAGAGGCAGGCATGAGCCTGTCCGCAGAAAGTGAGAGAGCCAGCTTTGCCCAAGTTCAGAGTCCAGAGCTACCTGCAGCAACAGCAGCCAGTAGCACTGAGGCGCCCAGGAGGAAAGGAGGGCTGGCCCTTGAATCTTGGGCATCAGAAGTCATTGGCATTACCCAACAAGTGGCCTGGCCTACATGCTAGCCAAGGATAGGGAACACTAAGGCAGACAAACCTGGCTTCTACAGTCCTAAAGGAGGGGCCTTGCTCTGAAGGGGTCCCGGGTGTGAGGACTGAGAGTTAGGGTGGAGAAGCCCAACTATGTGCGGAGCATCCCTTAGCGTCCTGGGTGAATGTAGACGGAACATCACAGTGTCACTGGATTTGTCAGGGTCACGGTCTTGCCCCTGGCAGCTCCCCAGTGAGCCAGGCTTGGCCATCAGACCTCAGTAGGCCAATTAAAAAGATGAGGAGTCGTGAAAAGCACCCAAAGGGGGAGGTTTGGTGACCAGTGACCCTCAAGTACATCGTTAGGATCCTGACATGTGGCTTAGAGTTAGAGGGCAAGTGGATGCCCAGCTGAGCAGATCCAGTCAGGGGGTTGTCCGTCACTCCTCTGCCACAGTCTGGGTTCCAGTCTGTACCTCTAGGTTGTCTGACAGGTGGTCACAGCTGTGCAAGATCTCTTCGTGGGAGATAAGCTCCCCACCTCTTCCTCTTGACAGCTCGAGATTCCTGGGGAAATTCAGTTTCTTGGGGTTCATTGTTTAACTGATAGGTAAGGGGAAGGGCATGGTGTCTCCTGAGAATACCTTCATTCCTGCCAGGATGGATACAGTAGTGCAGGCCCCAGGAAACCATAGGTGAGGGAGTTGTCCCTGGGCCACCCCTCTGAGGTCACTACTGATAGAACAAGAGGCGAGTGCAGCCTTGATGTTTGCTGAAAATAGGAGCACACCTCCTCCGGGGCTGCACAGTGCAGGGAATCCAGAATAACTCACCACCTCGTTCGGTATTCTCTCACCTCGCCGTGGCTATTCAAAACCATGCTTCAGGTGTTCTGTGCAGGACTTGATAGGAAGTTGGAACCACTGCCCCAGATTCTCCCGGACTCAGCTCTGGGGTAATGGGGAAGCTCTCAAGGGTGTAAAGTAGTATATGTTCCAGGATGAGTCACAGATGGTACTTACACACAGCTGGTGTGAGTCCAAGTGGGTAGTCATCCTATTGCTATGCTCAGAACTGTCCTAGTAAAACCTTGACTGTACAGTGAGGACCACAACAGAACCCGGTGACAGTTCTCTTAGATGAGCCCTGCTGTTCCCGTTGGTAAGGACATGAGACTCTTTCTATGTGTCTGAGCTGCATACGTACTTGCTCTTGGGGAGGGGAAAGTTGCATATCATCAGGACATTGATGTGTGTGTGTGCACGCATGTATGTGTACATAGGCTAGTGGGGGTCAGAGGTTGATGCTGGCTGTATTCTTCTATCACTCCACACCTCGTTTTTGACAGGGTCTCTCAGTGACTTGGCCCTCAATGTTTCTGTTAGATAAACCCCAGGGGTCCTACTGTCTCCACCTCCCCTGTGCTGGGCTTGTTGCTATTGTTTTATGTGGGTTCTGGGGATTGAACTCAGGTCTGTTTGCTTGTGTGGCAAACACTTTACACATTGAGCCACCCTGAAGCAGGGTGTTCTAAATACAGTTTTCCCTAAGGTTCTAAACTCAGAGAGAAGGTGACTGGCTTCTCTCTAATATTTTGTTAGTTTTGCTGTTTCTCAGGACACCAATGTCACAAATGCAAGTCCAGTCCCACTTTCATAGAAGCAGTGTGGAATTCATGCAGCCTCGGGCCGAGCCCCCAACTTTACATTTGTGATTTGCCAGCTTCTTCAGAAGACATAATTTTTAAAGCCACAGACAGGATCACACTCACAAAGTCTCCTTTTCCTTCCTGATCCTGTATTTGAAAGGTGTGAACTCGAGAAATGAGTATCACATTGACCTGACTTGCACGGCAAGCACACATTTATTTCCGCAAGTCATGACCAGGCAGGTCCACAGAAGTGTTTGGAAGGCAAAGTACGATTGAGCAGGCTTGTTTGGCTTTGGGGAGATGGGGCGTAATGGTTGTACATTTTGAGACAAGGTTTAGCTGTGTATCCCAAGCTGGCCTTGAACCGGTAACAATCCTGCCTCTGCTTCCTGAGTGCTGATGTTACACAAGTGTGAGCTACCAACTGGCAAAGACTTTGACTCTCTAGAGACCTGCCATCAGACCTTAAAATATCCTTCTACTAAGGTCAAAGTCAGGCCCGCTATGACCTCCCATGTGTGACATTGGGATGTGGTCTGTTTGACTAGATGGCCTCTGACCAATTAGAGAACCTTTAGAAACTTGATACTGAGCTCATGCTGAAAATCAGGTGATGAGCCCTGGAATTGCTGAAGGACTCTCTGATGGATCAGAGGGGCTGAACATTGTACCCCTAATCTGCTGTGATGTCCTTCTCTCAGCACCAGGGCAGTGTTCTCGAAAAGAAGATGGCCATGGGCTACCCCTAACCTCTTTCACCCCTCCTGTATTATAAGCATCAATGCTGACAGCAGCAGTGGGTAGCAGATGTCATGTGACAATCCTTTGTCACCAAGCTAATGGTACTGAGACGGACAGGGTGTGATTGCAAGGGGAGCTACTCACTGGGTGCCTCAAGTTTGCTTAGCAAATGGGATCAAGGCTTGGGTCAGGGCTTGGCTTGGTTCCCCTCAAGGTGCTTCTCCCGAGTGAAGAAAGATGCTAAAAAAAAGAAATCCCACACTAGCTCAGAATTGAGTATAATAAAAGGTTATTTATTTAGAGATAGATTTACAGATCACAATGGGGAACAGCAACCGAATCCCGCAGCCGGAAAAGAGGCCAGACACGCGCTTTACACGGGCATATATAGTATTAGAGGCCACACTCAAATGGGCGGGTAACTTAAAGGTCACTGGCGAGTGACAGCACCCGAGTGACAGGTGCCAAGGCCAGCCAGCAGCGAAGATGCCAAGACAAAGGGATTGAGCATGGTCTGCACTCTGTGTCAGAAGTGGCATGCAGAAGGTGAGGCCATCCTTTATCAGGCTGAGGCTCTCACAGAAACATGGCAGGAGCTGGAGGACTTTAGAATCTGTGGAGCTCTTCCTTCTCCTTTGCAGGTCTCAAACGGTGGCCAGGAGAGGTCAGGACTGCTCAGTGGGCAAAGTGTGTGTTATGCAAGAAGGAAGGCCTGAGTGTGGATCCCCACATCCACATAAAAGTTGGGTGTGGTGGCATGTTATGTAATTCCAGATCTGTGGAGGAGGAGACAGAAGGATCCTTGGGACCTGCTGGCAAACCGGTCTAGTCTGCCTGTGAGCATCCATTTCAGTGAGAGACCCTGCCTCAAAACATAAGGTGAAGGGACTCAGAAGCACCCGTAACTCAAGTTCCAGGTGGTCTGAATCTCTCTTCTGCACCCCCTCAAACACCATTGGGCAGTGGGAATTGAACCCTGGTCCTCTGGAAAAGCAGCCATTTCTTGATGGCTGAGCCATTTCTTTAGCCTCATGCCCCAACTCTTCACCATGATTTCATCATTCATGAAAGATACTATCCAGAAGAACATCTCCATTCTTATAAGGGCTGTGGCCCCGTCTTCCTTGATTTCCAGTCTCCCTGTAGCTCTCTGTCTCAGCTGCTGGTTGGCCTTCCAAGGGTCACGGCTTACCTTTGTAGTTTCGTGTATTGTTGACTCAGTGTAGGGATGGCAGCCACTGTGTTCCTGAAGACCTTGGGTTTGGGGAAGGTGGTGTTCAGGCAATAATAGCAGTTCCTCCTGTGAGCCTCAGAAACCTAGTCCTGGGCCAGCAAGATGGTTCAGCAGGGGGACAGGCACTAGTCACCCAAGCATGACACATGAGCTCTCTCCCTGGGGCCCACGTCAAGGCAGAAGAAGAAAACTGACTCTACAGGGTATTTTATAGCCTCTCCATGTGCATCTTAACACACATGCTCACTCACATACATCATCCTGGAGTACACACACACACATAAATGAATGAATGAATGAATAAATAAGTAAGTAAATAAATAAATGAGTAAGTAAATATTTTTTAAAGAACCTACTCTTGTATTAGATGGATTTAATGAGTGCCTCTTCTGGCAGGATTAAACAAGACTATATATATATAGTAAATATATATATAGCATTCCACATGTACTTTATATATATTCACATAAATATAAATGTCTATATGTTTATATGTGCACACATATATGTATATGCATATATTTATATATACACATGTATGTTCCACATTTATTTATGTTTACACTTGTTTATGTATGTGTGAGGGTATATGGACATATGGTGGACAGGTGAACATGACTGAGCTTGAGTGCAGAGCCCAGGGAGGACATCAGTACCCCTTCCATCACTCTCCACCTAGCCCTCTGAGGCAGGGTCTCTTCCTGAACCTGGAGCTTGTGTCTAGGCTAGGGCAAGAGCCAGACAGCCGTTCAGAAACGGGAATGCGGGCATTTCCAGAATGCCTGGCTTGTTGTGTGGGGGCAGTGACCCAGACTCTCATCCTGTGATTGCAGGACTAGCACTCCTAACTCCTGAGCTATCTCTCCAACACCCATGTACAGGCGGAGAACACTCTTTCATTTCCCAGCTGCTCAGATCCTAATAATTACACAGAAACTATATTAATTGCAACACTGTTTGGCCAATAGCTTAGGTGTCTTTCTAGCTAGCTTTTACATCTTGAATTAACCCATTCCTATTTTATATTTTACCATGAGGCTCATGGTTTACAGGTAATGTTCCAGGCATGTGTCTTCTTCGGCAGATACATGGAGTCTCCCTGGCTTCATCTTCTTTTCTCCTCTATCTCTGCTTGGATTTCCCGCCTTGCTCTATTCTGCCCTGTCATAGGCCCAAGCATCTTCTTTATTCATTAATAAATAAAGCAACACATCTACAGAAGGACTTCCCACAGCACCCATATGACTTCATGTATGTCTATGTGTGTGTGTGGGGGGGTGCATACCGCTTCTCTTGAACCTCCACTATCTTCCCTAGAAATTATCTCACAGGAGTACATGTGCATTCATCTGTGTGTGTGTGTGTGTGTGTGTGTGTGTGTATTTTTAGCAGAACATTCTGTCAGACTGTGTGCCATGGAGCTTGTCCTCGGGGTGTTTGCATGTAGGTCGGTACATCTGAATAAACCAGACTAACATACTGTGTTTGGGAAACGTTATCACCTCTATACAAATATCTGAAGGATTCAAGAAATCTCACTGCATCTAGGACTATTGGGCTGCATTACTGTCCTTACGTGGCTTGTTTTCTAAGAGGTGATTTGTATGTAGTCTTAGTGTCAAGTGAATGTTCTCTACTTAAAAAGTCAAATCATGGCTCTAATTCGTCTAAAACCTCCACTAATGACCTGTAAAATGCCATAGTAATTCAGAGTTAAGAGTCAGTCTGAGAAGGAGCCATTTTTAAACGTTTCTAGTGCAAGATGTTCTGTTTGTAAGCAGGTCATTTTCTGGTAGCAGACCTTAAAGGAGGGGATAGAAAACGCTGACAGTTAGGAAGGGAATCCCTTTCTGTGCCGGAGGAGAGCAGTCTTCCCTCTAGAGCGACAAATGGGAAGTTAGCACAGATCTGTGCCCTCAGTGATCTGTTCATCTGTTTATTATTAACTGGGGGTGAGAAGCTGTAAAGACAGATGATCATCAGAGGCAGGTAAGATAAGAAAGGGACAAAAAGGGAATGTTTGCCTTCCCAGGACTGTGCTGTGACAGGTGGCTCTTGCTGCCAGGACTTCCGTGTTCTCTAGCTCTGTGTGTGGACGGTTGGGCAGCTCTGTGGGTCCGCTCTGTAGATGGAAAAGTCAATTCCAGAAGACACAAATGTCTTCTGTGAGAAAACAGAGTGCAGTGGAGACTCAAATGCTTGTGCCCCAAGTCAGCAAGGTTTGGTGGTAGCTGTGCTTTGAGTCTAGAACACTCCAAGGGCTCAAAGAAGCCTCAGTATCAATCAGGGTTAAAATGTATCTGTTGAGTTTTGGTAACAATTACTTTTTGACAATTGTTCATTTTTTTTCAATTGCAGTTAATTTATTTATTTATTGGGTGGGGGAGCACATGCTGTGACATGCATGTGGGGATCAGAAGACAATTTGGGGGGTTGGTGCTCTCCTTTCTGGGAGCCCTGGGGATTGAACCCTGGAAAACTCTACCACTGACCCACTGCCCTCTTTAAAAACATCCCTTTCCATGACCTGGAAGTCACCCCTGAGGCTTCACCTCTTCAACATCCTACCACCTCCCAAAAGTGCCACTCTGGGGGAACAAGTCTCCAATATAAGGATCTGCAGGAACATTCTAGATGCCAACTCTGAAACAAAAGGGGAGCAGGCAGAGTGGGCAAGCCCCCTCTCTTCCTGTCCCCAAGGTGAGCAGCCTGTTCTGCCCAGTGACTCTGCTGTGATGCTCAGGCCCAAAGTAGTGGGGATAATTGGCCACTGGAACACATACACACACACACACATGTAATACACACAAACATATATACATACACATGCAAACATACACATACACAAAAATACATACATGCGTATACACACAAACATACATACACACATGTATACAGACACAAACATGCACACATACACAATATACACACAAGCATACATATACATATACACAATAACATACACATATATGCACACAAACATACACACACATATATACAAGCACACACATACAAACAAACATACACAAACATGCACGCATGCATACGTACACATGCAAACATGTATACACACATATATACAGACACAAACATATACACACATAAACACAAACATACACACATATGTACATATACAAACATACATACATAACACACAACCATAAACACCTACATAAATACACACACGTATGCACATACACACATACACCAACAAGCATGCACATACACACACACAAACACACACACACACTGTGCCACAGCGGATCTTTCCCCCTGCTACATTGCTTCTGTCACTTTCTCTCGTGGCAAACAGCTGACAGTCAGAATGGTAGCATGAAGTAGAGCCTGGGCTGCTGGGGTTGTTGCACCCGGGAAGTGTGACACAGTAAAGCCTCTGGCCTCAAATCGCCCAACCAGGGACATCTGCCACCAAGGGCTGTGTTCTGTGTGTCCCTTGAACCCCACCGTGGAAGCTGGGGCAACCTAAGTGGATACCTGGCTGAGCTGTCCAGTTTGCCAATGCCTCCCACAATACCGGTTGTCTTTTGTCAACTTTATCCTTGCTAGAGTCGTTTGTGAAGTGGACGAGGACACTGAGGACTTACCTCCGAGATTGGCCTGTTGGAAACTCTGTAGGGCGTTTTCTTGGTTAATGATTGACTGGGGGAGGGCCCAGCCCACTGTGGGCAATGCTTTGGCTGTGCAGGTGATCCTGGGTGCTCTAAAAAAGCAGGCTGAGCAAGCCCTGCTGAGCCTTTTCCCCCAAAGCTTTCCATCCGTCCTGCCTTGCTTGGTTTCCATAGGTGACGGACTGTAACCTGTAAGCCAAAAAACAAAACAAAACAAAACAAAACAAAAAAAACACCCTGTGCCGCCCCAGGTTGCTTTCCATCGTTGGTTTTATCCCAGCAACAGAGAAACCTCACTAGTACACCCACTAAGGCTGAGGAGCACAGAGTGTGCCTTTTGTCCAGACAGAACAATTGTCAAAGGGTCAGTGAGATGGCTAAGTGGGTAAAGGCATTTGCTGCCAAGTGTGATGGTTTGTGCTCAGTCCTCAAGGCCCACCCACATGATGGGCAAAGAAAACTGACTCCTGAAAGTTGCCCTCTAACCTGCACACACACACACACACACACACACACACACATACACACACAAACAGACAAGAGAGAGAGCAACACAAAAAATAAATAAATTAATTAATTAGTAAATACATAACAAAAATAAATAAATAAATGTGACTTTAAAAAGAACAATGGTCAAAGAATTAATTGTTTGCTTCCAAGACTCAATGGGTGCATTATGACCCTGGTTGGCACACTAGGCTTGTTTGTGCCCTTGGGTCAACTCAGAAAGACCAGAGAGTGGTGAAATGGCTCCCTGGTGCCTTCTGACCTTGTTTGGGCAGCCTTAACTGTGAGAGTCTCATGATAGCTAAGGGCGGTTAGCTTTCACACTGCATTTCCTTCCCAAGAGCTGCTGCAGGATCTGTGGAGAGTGAGTACCAATTTGAGAATGGAAAATAAGAATAATTTGCATATAAATGTGTTATGTATAGTTTGCCTGTTGCATAGCAACAGTCCTGGGGTATATGAAACACAATATGACCCAGAAAACAAATCCGCTTAACTATGGGGAAAACTGGTATTTGTTGTTCATTCAAGTCACATGGAGGTTTTGAGATTCCCCCTGTGAGTTGATTGCTGCTTCTTGGCTTAAGAATATGGAAATAAGGCTGCACACCCATGGCCCAGATGTATACCTGCAGGCAAACACTCAAACACATAAAATAAAAAGTGGATTAATTATTTTTTACGCATAGGTCTAAACAGCAGACACACCATCATCTGAGGCAAATTTACAGCTTCCCACCAAGGTCATCATCATTTTCGTTGTGTTTTGTGCTTTGGATTGATTGAGTAAAGATGGACGGTTTAAGCCGGAAGGACATCATAATTCTGCAGTCTCTCTCTGATAATTCTGCAATCTTTCTCTGACATTTGGACTTCACACATGGCAAGTTAATAACCCCTCCCTGGATCGTCCAACTAGCAGTTCAGTTTTTCGTTAATAACTAATGCATAAAACTTACCTCTGCCAAATCGTTAGTTACTTCTCTCAGAGCTGTGATCAGACACCTCACAGAAACAACTGAAGGGAGGTTTTATTCTGGCTCACAGTGTGAAGGTGTAGTCCATCATAACGGGGAAGGCATGGCTGCTGGTCACGTTGTAGCCACAATCAGGAAGCACAGAAGTCAGCTCACTTCCTCCTTTTTAGTCAGCCCGGGACCCCAGTCTATGGAAGGATGCTGCCTGTATCCAGCGTGGGTTTTCCCTCCTTAGAGATGTGGCCAGAGGTTTGTCTCTTGGGTGATCCTAGGTCCTGCCAAGTTGACAATCGATAGTAAGCACCCCACAAATGAAACTCGATTTGGCTCATGCTAGCACCCTAGCATGAAGTACTGCTTGGCACCAGGAGGGCTTCGGGGCACTGAGTGGCATCCTAAAACAAGCAGACAGACATTTTTGTCCTGGAACATATATTTTAAAAGAGAAGAATAACCACAATCAATGTAAGCATGCAAAAAACGATTTCATATTAAATAAGCATTTGAAGGAAGACGGACTAAGGAGGTAAAGGTGATACAAGGGGTGATGTAGAGACTTTACGTATTTCTCATTCTCCATGTTGACTTTGGTCAAGTCTCAAAGTTTGTGAGCAAGCCGTCCATGTAGATGAACCAACAAGGGCCACTCCAGGTGGTGGTGACATCGTGTACAAAGGTCCTGGCATAGAGTCAGCTTCTTCCGGTTCCTCTGGGGAAAATAGAATGTCTCAGAAATCCCCTCTGAGTCACTAAAAGGAGGGGCAGGAAAACGTGCTCTTCCTTAACTGAAATAAGTGTGTGGCTGAGACACAGCCCTATAGCAATGGGTGGGTTGGTACAGGGAACGTTTGTGAGTTTGCGTTTGTGCGTGCAGGTCCGCAGCGTGGGAGAAAAGTATTTCCACAAGAAAGAGCACGTCTTAGGGAGAGGACACTGCCCCAGGTATCCAAGGTGAGAAACCAACTCGTGGAAGGAACCGCAGGTCCCACTGGTCCCAGTCTCCAAGCTGATAAAAAAAAAAAAAAGGCTTGGAAAGAGAAATTCATATCCAGCCTATAGACCAGAAGGGCAGGAGGAAGTCCGAAGGACATTTGCCTTTGTGAATCTCTATTTCGGTTTTAGACAAACAGAAGGCATGGAGTCCCCTGTGTTTGATCACCTTTGGCTAAAGAGTCCTTTAGAGTTGGAAGAAAAACTATGTTTGTTTGCTTGCTTGTTTGGGTGCCTGTTTTCTTCCTTTACTGTATCAAAATACTTGAGACAATCAGCTTAAGAGGAGGAAAGATCTATTTGGTTTTCTGGCCCACTGCCTTGCTTTAGGCCTCTGATGAGGCAGGGAGCAAGCAGATGGAGGGAAAACTGCTCAGCTAGACCGGGTGGCCAGCAAGCCCCAGGGACCCACCCGTCAGCCTCCCTAGAGCCCCGATTACAGCACATGGATCTGTGTGGGTGCTAGGATTGAATTCAGGTCCTAATGGTTCCATGACAAACTCTTCAGTGACTGAGCGCTCTCCTCAGCCCCCAGAGCATCTTCACTACCTTTGGAAAGGGAAAGAAAAGCAAATTACGTTGGCTCTTGGTCAGACAGTGGGGTAATGCATCCGGGAGCTGTCAGGAATTCACAGAAGGGTGCTCCATAGAGGAACGTCCTTAGCTGTTAATCCTGGGCTGATTGGGGTCAACAGTCCTGAAAGTTTATACCCTAAACAGGAAAACAGTGGTATAAACTGTTTTATGTGGTGTCCCTGATGGTCGGCTGCAAAGGAATTAAACCAAAGTTTCCACATAAACAGTCTTTCCTGTGGACTTCACCTGCAGCTGATTAGACGCCTTTTACGTTTTCACCTGCCAGTCTGTGTAATTAATTTCAAGACAGCTCAGAATGTTCCTTTATCAATTAAATCAGGGACTGTTTCAATAGCCTTCACTCATCACTACGGAGGATGTTATCTTAAAAGATGTGGTGGGATTTGAACTGTGTGTAGAGAATAGAGCGGAGTACGTAGGCGGCTTCTACCGAGAAGCTGCGTTGCTGACCTGAACACATGCGCATATTGTATGGCCAGTGACACAGGAGGGTGGTGTTTCATGTGTGCTCGTGAGTTCAGTACATACAGTACATGGGTCATTCTGCTTTATCCTCGGGATACCTGCGTGAACTGAGAAGTAGCATCACACAAGCCCACAGGGAACGTCTGCAGGTTCATCTAGAAACTTCCACCGCCCCAGGTGTCAAGGTTCCAGAAAGTCTCAGTGGACACCTTGCGCTCCTCCTGTAGCCGCTAGGGATGTTGACAAAGGACAGTTGTGAGTCTCAGGAGTGGCTTGGCGGTGGGCAGATTTGGTTGCTCAAGAGGGTCCCTCAGGATCCCCATCCCTTCACACTGTATGAGGGTTGAGGACCACTTTACCTTCTGCTCTAGAGTTAGGGCTTAGGGCCAAGTGAGAGCTCCCATGATTACTTGTGGGTTTTCTGTGGCCAAGGACACGCCCCGCATGACCCCAAAAGCAGCATCAAGAAAACAGGGTCTGGGCTGAGGAGACAGCCCCACTGTTAAGGGCACTAGCTGCTCTTCCAGAGAACCCACTTTGGTCTCCAGCACACACGTGGGATGCCTCACAACCATCTCTAGCTCCACCTCCATGGGATTTGACACCCTTCAGGCACCCATGCGCATTGCACACATGTGCACATAGCCTCATAGAGGCACATACTCATGCACACAAATAAAAATAAAATGAGTCTGAAAGAAAATAGCATGTCTTCTCACTTGGCATTTTGAGTTACCTTTGGAGTCTGTCTTCCCAGCCTACGGTGCTTAGCAGTTCCCAGGGGAAGAAAAGATTAAATTGTCTGAATAGCTGCCCTGCCTGGAGGAATGCCTGCAGCAGGGACTGTGTGCGCTCTTCTGAAAGTGCATATCTAGGAAACCTTTAAAGTATAATAATTTAACCCCGGGGTCGTGATGGCTTCCGGGTGGTCATGTTAAACCTGGAGGGGACTCGGGGAGAGTGGCAGTGGAGGACCTAAGACTTTAGTGAATAGAACAGCAGACCTAGTTCATGATCTTGGGCTTCCAGAGAACCTTTGTTACTCTTTCTGGCTTCTTTGATGACTTTTCACCCTCAGCTAAGTTCTGGTACCACCATTGCCAAGGTGGGGACTGGGGTTGCTTTAGTGCTAAGAGGACGTGTAGTACAAACGTGAGGACCTGGATTCAGAATCCTGGCACCCACATAAAAAGGGAGGTGTGCACCTCTACCTCAGCACTGTGGGGAGCAGACAGAAGGATGTACAGACCGCCGGTCGAACTTTATTTGGTGTCTGTCTGGGAGCGCCTTTCTGGAGGAGGTTAGTACAGAGTTAAGCTCAGGAGATCCGCCCACCAGTGTGTCTGACTGCATCTGGAGGGTCAAGGGTCCACCCTGAACAAAAGATTAGTTCTCTCTGTCTCCCTGTGCTGGGACACCTCCTTCTGCTCATGGATGTCAGAAGCCTTGGTTCTCAGGCCAGGGCTCTGCTCACTGTAGGCTGGAAGCCTGGAGGCGTCAAGAGAAGGATCTGTTCCTTCCATGCCCTTGTAGGGACACACAGTTCTAAAGAAGAAGGAAACAAGCGGAGTCCGGGATTGCACACTTGGTCATTTTCATAGAGGATGGGACAAGAGGATACTGATTTGTGTATGTGTCAGAGTGGCTTTCAGTGCCTGGAGCTCCAGCCTGGGCCTCCTTCCCAGCATGCACCACGCTAACAATAGTAAAGGCCTGCATTGTTCCATAGCTTGCTAGTTATGGAAAAGAAACAAGGGTAGCTACTATACCTGTTGAGCAACATCTCTCTAAGACACATCTGTGCAAGTGAGAAAGTTCTAGCTTTGTCATGTGCTCTGGTGTGCCGTGTGAAACCCCACAAAATTTCTCTGCAATGCCATGAAGGGGATATAAATCCTAAGAACCATATCAGCATGATTTGAGGGTTTTGTGTGAAATGTTCCCCGGCCTCATGTATCTGCATGAGTAGTCCTGAGATGGTGGGTGCTCACTGAGAGGGTCCTACCTACCTGGAGGCAGCGGGTCACTGGAGGGCAAGCCTTGGGTTTCAGCCCTGCTTCTTGCTCCTGGGTCTCTGCGTCATGACTTAGGCTCCCTGACTCCTGTCCCAGTCTCTGCCTGCCTAGGCTCCCTGCCTCTTGCTCCCATTCTCAGGCTCCCTGCTTCCTGACTTAGCCCCCTTCTTCCTGCCTAATGTTCTCTGCTCCCTGTCCCAGGTTCCCTGCTTCCTGATTCCAAAGATATGGCACTTCCATCACCAGCCACTCAGAGAGGAGCTGGTCCCTCCTGCCACCATGCCTTCCCCACCTTGGTGGACTGTGCCCTTTCAAAGTGGGAGTCTGCATTGTCCCTAGGTTGCTTCTTTCAGAGATTCCGTCACAGCAGTGAGAAAGCAGCCAGTTATGTAATAGAGTAGATTAGAGACTGGCCAGTGTAGTATTTGGGCTGTTGTAGTTGTGGTACCCAAATGGGAACCCTGATATTGCAGAAGGCTGGCATCCATATGACTACCTGCAGTATGTACCCTCCTGAGGCTCACAGGTGCAGAGCTGTGCCCAAACATAGCAGGTGAGGAGCAGAAGACTGGAATTTAAGAATCACATTTAGAACTGTCTTCCTAGGAATCTACTGTTTGCCTGTTGTTTGGAGACAGAGTCTGTATCTCAGTTCCATTTCCTGATGTGATTAAAAAAAAACACCCTGACAAAAGAAACTTCAGGGAGAAAAGGTTTGGGGGCTCATGGTTCTGATTCCATGACCATTGGCCACTGGGGCAGGAACCTGAAACCCCTGGTTACGTTGTGCCCGCAGTCAAGAGCAGAGAGCAGCAGGCATACATGCCGATGCTCGGCTTGGTTTCTCCACTCTTTCATGGTTCAGGATCCCTTGTCTAGGGAGGGGTTCCGCCCACTTTTAGGCTGGGTCTTTCCTCCACATCAATGAGTGTAATCGAGACAATCCCTCATAGACATGTCCATGGGCCAACCTGACTTAGTCAATTCTTCACTGAGACTCCTCGCTTCCCAGGTGACTCTAGAGTGTGTGAAGTTGATGATTAAAATAATTCTCAATTTCCACTATCCAAAGCAATTTATATAAACATGAAGGGGGTAAAAATGGCCCTGGCTCAGGGTCCCAAGCTTGGAGTTTTTAGTCCCTTAGCTAGATTCTATTATTGACATTCATGTCTTTCTGCAGCCAGATCCTTGCACTGTGTGGTGATCATGCTTACAGTTTGAAAATAACATCATAGCAAATGAGATTTAGTTAATTTATTCTTTAAAGAGGTAACAAAATTTAAGTAAAAATTTTACCAAGTTCTCTCTCTCTCTCTCTCTCTCTCTCTCTCTCTCTCTCTCTCTCTCT
>LOEQ01000253.1:99482-106747 GCA_001685075.1 Bramus lutescens | reverse complement strand
TTGTGCCATTGGAGACTGAACGCAGGGTCTCTCACACCCTAGGCTCTACCATAGAGTTATTTCCATTCAGCTTGGTGGAAACTCAGTACTTCTAAATTTTCGTGTGAGGCAAGATACGACATTGTTTGCTAAACACAGCACCCTAACCTTTGCTTACTACACAGTGGCAGGCAGTTTCTGCTTTCAGTTTTTCCTTTTTAGACTGTGGGTGTGGGTGCACACACTTGTAGGTATCTAGCCTCATAGAGGCTAGAAGAGGGCATCTCATCCCCTGGAACTGGAGTTACAGCAGTTTGTGAGCCGCCCAAAGTGGTTGATGGGAATTAAACCAAGGTCCCTTGCAATGGCAGCATGTATAACTTGAGAGACAGTATAAATGCTGTCTCTAAAGGCCAGCAACCTCAGCTTTCTAAAGCCAAGGGGGCCCCGAAATAAACAGAATCTCTTCAAATAGAATCTTTTTCTTGAGTCGTCAAGAAAACACGCCGAATGGGAAGCAAGCCCTCTCTGCTCCACTCAGAGCAAACCCACAATCCCTTTGCTCTCACTTCTAATAAAATCTTTGTTCTGATTTCCCAGCTCACAGAAAGCAAAGGAAAGACACCATGCCCCAGTCCTCAGGTTCTGGGCTAGGGAAACCTGCCATGCAACTTTTAAGTGCACAACTAAAAAAATAAATTCAAAGTGTCAAGATGCAATGGCGCAACTGCACGACCACCTAGGCCACTTCACTGTAGCATGGCATGTCTTGGTTCTGCAGAAGAATCTATTATACTAACACTATGCCCCTGCCATCCTGAGCTACACACCCCAGGAATACAGTGGCTACTCATTTCACACCAAGAAGAGGAAAGTGTCTCATCCCTCAGAGACATGACAGTCTCTCTCTCCCAGCAAGCTCTTCTCTTGTTGCAATACAACACCTGAGAAACAAGCTTTCTGGCTCTTGGTGTGAGGGGGACACACAGACCATCATGGTGCAGAAGTAATGACAGAGGCCATGGGGACAGAAGTGTGTGAGTGCTTCCTCCCCTTGCATCTTCACAGATCAGTGAGCAGAGAAGACAAGAAGTGAGGCTGGGCTGCGGACCCTCAGAGCCACCAGGGACCCACTCCTTCAGTGAAGCTCCACCCCCTGAATGTTCTTCCAGAACAGCACCACCAGCAGGAGATGAGTGTTCAAACACAGGAGCAGACAGCAGCTTCACACAGCATCCAGAGGAAGCCCACTAGCAGGATTCTCTTAAGCTGACTTCATTCATCCATAGGCACTCTTACCAGCGGCCAGACCGGATTTCCTCTGCTGGAAGACTGTTCTGGGCCAGCTGTGTGGTTTATGGACCTAAGAACCTCCCGAGAGCCACATTATCTGCTGGCTCAAGAACACACAGAACAGGGCTGGAGAGATGGCTCAGTGGTTAAGAGCGCTTACTGCTCTTGCAGAGAATCCAGATTAGGTTCCCAGCACCCACATGGCAAATCACAACCACCGATAACTTCAGTTCCAGGAGATTCAACACTTCTTCTAGCCTCTCCAGGGTCCTACATGCACATGCACGCACACACACATGCACACACACACACACACACTCTCTCTCTATATATATATATGTGTGTATGGTGGTGTGAATAGGCCTGAGAGCAAGGCCACCTGTCTGATGTTAAAATCCTACATTCTGTGTAAGTCTATGAACCTGAGTTTGAATTCCCAAAACATATGGGTTTTTTTGTTTGTTTTGTTTTCAGTTTATGCTTCTAAGTAAGATGAAGTAGCATGAACCTGTATTCCGAATGCTGGGGTGGTGGAGACTAGAGGATCTCAGAGGCTCTCTGGTCCACCAGCCTAGCAGAATCAGTGAGTCTATGCTCAATGAGAAACCCTGGGTCAAATGATCAAGTGGAGAGTGATTAAAAAAAACCCTGATATTGATCTCTGGGCTCCATGTGTGCATGTACATATAAGCTCTCTCTTCCTCTTACACACACACATAAAACTCTCTCACATACACAGCTCTCTCTCAAATACACACACACCATACACACTACACACTCATACACACTACACCACACACACACTACAATACCACACACACACACTGCACAGACTACACACACATACTACACACAATATACGTACACACTACACATACACTACACACTATACACATACACTCACACTACACACATACACACTACACCACACACACACTACAATACCACACACACACTGCACAGACTACACACACATACTACACACAATATACGTACACACTACACATACACTACACACTATACACATACACTCACACTACACACATACACACTACACCACACACACACATGCACACACACACATGCACACACACTTTTTCCATGGCCTCTTCAGCTTTCATTTACCTTCTCCATTTCCTGCCATCCCTGGCACCAGCTTGATGCCCATTTGTTTGGCCTGCCATTAGCTGGTGTCCTGACGGCCTCGCTCTGTCCCTGTGCCAGCCTGCACCACAGTATCTGCTGTGTGTCAGCTGCAGATCTGTTCCCGCTGTTTCTGATTTTCTTGTCCTCCTCCTTTCTGCCTTCCCACCTGCTATGTACCAACATGACATTCATTTCTAGACCCTTCTGGTGTCGATGTAGAAATGTCATTTTAACTGATGCTAAACAAACCCAATTTCCTCCTAGCCCCTTCCTGTACAAGCTTTGTCACATCTCTCCTGAGAGTTCTTCTTTTAATCTGGATGGATTTTTATGTTTGCTATTGAATGTTTCTGTCATTACACCGGGCAGAAGCCATGTCTAAGCATGCCTGTGACAGTTCTTGGATCTGATAAGAGCAGGCTCAGTATACATATAAGAAAGGAAGATGTTTGGAAAGCAAAATTTTCTTAATATTAGGCCCATGGTGAGTGAAATACTGAAGATACGGATAGAAAAGGAATATTATTTTACCAACAAGTGTGTGTTCCCACAAGACAGCAAGCATCATTCCAGATACATGAAACAACCATGGACACAAAGACAGAGTCATTGCCTTCACACAGCTTTGTGATCTGTTTATCTTATTTTATTGTGCTTTAATAAGGTCTTTTGTAGTCATAGGCTGGCTTTGCACTTGCTATGAAACAGACGATAACCTCAAACTTCTTATCTTCCTTCCTCCAGCTCCCAAGGGCTGGGATCACAGGCAGGCACCATCACGCCTGACCTCCTGGGTTGTGATCACAGGCATGCGCCAACATGCCTGGTTTGTGTGACACAGGGATCATATCTAGGGCTTTGTGTATGCTAAGTGAGTACTCTATTAATTGAGTGATATTCTAGGCATGAAAGCTACATTTAAAAAGCTATAACTGGGGCTACAGAGATGGATCAACAATTAAGAGCATTGGCTGCTCTTCCAGGCAACCATGGTTCAATTCCCAGAAACAACCTGTAACTCTGGTTCCAGGGAGTGTCACACCCACTTCTGGTGTCCCTGGGCACCAGGCATGCACATGACAAAGACATTCATGCAGGCAAAGTATTCCTATACATAAAATAAAAAATAAGCCAATCTTGCTTTTGAAAGTGTTATTACCATGCATACCTGGCCCAGTTTAGATATTTTATAAATCTTATTTCATCCTCTCCTATCCTGCACAGGGCAGGTACATGCCCATGTGGGATTGGGGATATTCTTTTGCCTATTTGAGTCTTCGTCCTCTCAACTGTGACAGCCGTCTGCTTCTTGAGGTGTCAGGGGAGAGCACTAATAATTGGCCAGTGCCGTGTCTCTGCCTGGCATTTTTACTAGGTGATTTAGAAGCTTATCTTCACAGACAGGCCTGTGAAGTGAATTGCTTTGTCTCAATTCTCAGATGAAAAACCAAATTGTCAGAAGAGCAGAACAAGTTGGTGAAAGTCAAATGCCTCTAAGTAGCAGAGTCGAATAACTAAAGTCACATGACCGCCAAATGGCAGAGCGCATTACTGGAGCTTTGGGGAACCTGGGAATCATGCCTCCAACAAACTAGGCTCTGTGTCTATCCCCGAGGGGGCACTTAAAGAGATAAGAAACTGAAAGGCAGAGGAAGAAGATTCTGCATTGTGGCAACACTGGGCAGAGAGACCAATAAAGTGACCCAGTGATTCCAAGTCACGACATGAGCTTTATGTTTGTTTGTTTTGTCCTCCTCCTGCTCCCCCTCCCCCTCTTTTCTTTCCAAGACAAGATTTCCTTGTGTAGCCCTGAATGTCCCAGAACTTGCTCCGTAAACCAGGTTGACCTCAAATGCAAAGACCTGCACCTGCTTCTGCCTCCCACATGCTGGGTTTGAAGGTGTGCTCCGCCAGGCCCAACCACAAGGCTTATGTTTAAACAGACGGCAAGAGTCGCAAATAGCTAAGGAGTCCAGGTCAGGGTGTGGCCCTGCCCACCACCAGCCCAGCGAGGTCTCAGATCCGGTGTGTCTCACAAGTTTTCAGAACTGTGTAAGGTCTCTTCCTGGGAGACAATTTCCTCTTCTGGCTAGCCTCAGGCTGACGCCTTTTCCTTCTTCCAGCTTAGGATTCCTGGGGGATTCCAGTTTCTTGGAGGCCTAAAGGAAAAGTACAGTGTCTCTTCGGGGTGTCCTCTCTCATCTGGACAGCAACAAGCTCGAAAATTATTTCAGACAAGAGTCATAGTTTGTGTGTTTTCGATGTAAAATCTTCAACAGTACTGAGAGATACTCAAGTCAAAGGAAATGAGGCCCTTGCCACTTAGCTATCAAACTAGAGGTCCTAGTGGATCCTCACATGAGTTGATGCAGGGAGTAGGGAGGCTTGTCCTTGGCTCTGGGCCTGCTGTGTGATGGTTTTCCAGAGCCTCTGGAGCCTTTCAAAGCTCATGGCCAAGACATGACTATGGATTGAACTTCTGAACATGGCTGTGGATGTCAATCGTGAGATCCAGTGAAGCTGCGGCCATGTGTGTTAGGGCCCAGGAGCAGATGCAGCTGTCGTGGATTTAACTGTAGAGTCATGAGACAAGGACAGGCCAGAGACACCAAGACTGAAGGTGATGGTCCCCAAACTCCAATCTGGAAGGAAGGTACAAGGGTAGGAGCTTGACGTGACTGCTCACATTACAGCCGAGGTCAAGAAGCAAAGGAAGAAGAATGTTGGCTCATAGTTGTTGGCCCCTGAAACGGTGTCACCCACGCTTAGGATGAGTCTTCCCACCTCGATCAACTCGGGTGTAGAAAATGCCTCACAGGCATGCCTAGAGGTTTGTCCCTTTGAAATTCTAGGTGCCCAGCGTTTTGTCAATCAAGATGAATGACGGCAGTTGCCTAGGATAATTCACCCCAATCTTTTCAGTTCTTGACAGTGTGATTAAGATGCTATTGGTGAGACACCCATGATGAGTGGATGAGGCCATGCAAGCAAGAAGACAGCCAGGAAGACAACCAGGACCTATGACTTACGTTGTCACCAGCCACTAGGACTCCAAGGGCCTCTGTGTAGCTCATGAAATCCTTTCATCCACTGGGATGTTCTGATCTAAACCCAAAGTTGGGATCCTGGTCCCAAGCCCTTCTCCCTAGAGTTCCTATTTAGCAGACCCAGGGAGCCAGTTGTTTGATATGTTGCCTTGATTCTGAAATAGGAGGGTTAAGGGCCTTCCATTAATAAACTCAATTTAGAAAGCTGAAAACAGAATCCAAATTAAGAAAAGTAATTCCAGGCTGATGAGACAGCTAGGCTGTAAAATACTTGCCTTGCAAGCATGAGGGCTTCACTTTAACCCTCTAGGGCCCAAAATTATAAAAGAAAAAGATAAAAACCTAGCTGACCCAACCTGTTGGATGAGCTTTAGACTAGTGACAGACCCTGTCTGGAAAACAAACAAACAAAAAAAAACAAGATAAAAGTCACATAAGGAATGACAATCAAGTCTGTCTTCTGGCTTTTACATGAAGGCAATCTCATGCACACATGATCTTGCACATGCGTGTTCCCACTCAAAGGTTTAAAAGAGTTCTTAGCAACCAAACGCTGCAACAGTAGATCCAGATGGTGCAGGGTCTCATGGATCCAAGTGACTTTAAGACATCATAACCTTGTATCGAATTCCCAGTGGGATACATTCTGTGCAAATGAGGGATGCTTACAATAAGAAAACACAGATGTATGTGTTGTAGGAGGCCACTTGTTTGTTCCTGGCTACTCAGCCCTGAAATAACCACACAGAAACTGTATTAATTAAATCACTGCTTGGCTTATTAGCTCTAGCTTCTTATTGGCTAGCTCTTACATCTTAATTTAACCCATCTCTATTAATCTTTGCATTGCCATGTGGCTGTGGCTTACTAGCAAGGTTCCTACTCATCTGTTTTCAGCAAGGCTACGTGGTATCTCTCTGACTCTGCCCCTTCTTTCTCTCAGCATTCAGTTTAATTTTCCCCACCTAGCTCTACTCTACCCTATCAGAGGCCAAGGCAGATTCTTTATTTATTAACCAATAAAAGCAACACATACAGAAGGACTTCCCATACCGTATGTGTGCAGTGTCAAAAAGGTGTTTGTACCAATGGTGCTGCTTTTATGAGACACACATGTGTGTGGTGGGATCACCAAGGGGAGACACGCATGTGTGTGGTGGGATCACCAAGGGGAGACATGCATGTGTGTGGTGGGATCGCCAAGGGGAGACATGCATGTGTGTGGTGGGATCGCCAAGGGGAGACATGCACGTGTGTGGTGGGATTGCCAAGGGGAGACACGCATGTGTGTGGTGGGATCGCCAAGGGGAGACACACATGTGTGTGGTGGGATCACCAAGGGGAGACACGCATGTGTGTGGTGGGATCGCCAAGGGGAGACATGCATGTGTGTGATGGGATCGCCAAGGGGAGACATGCACGTGTGTGGTGGGATCGCCAAGCGGTCATTACAGGGCTGTCAAAATGGGACTTCTGCAAAGGTCGGAAGGTGTAATTTGTGGGTGGATGTAGTTGATGAGTTTCTTCAGCACCAGGAGTGTTAAATCTAAATTCATCTGCCCTGTCTGTTTCCACAGCTCTTTGGAGACCAGCCTGGTCCTCAGTATGGGGCAGGAAATTGTGATTCTGGAACATTTTGTCAGATTCTAAGTAAAGGAGACCATCTGAGACTCCTGGAGTTACATCAAAATGACCCTCTTGCCACTGTGAAGAAGTAGCTTCAAGTCAGAGAAGATTGACAAATCCATTAATCCAGACAATCTTAGGGACTCATAAACACCGGCCATGCTGAGTCCTGAG
>LOEQ01000253.1:89482-96982 GCA_001685075.1 Bramus lutescens | reverse complement strand
AGCTTGGAAAGCCATCTGCCTGTGATCAGGCAGGACTTGCTGAAAACAGATACAATAGGGTCCAGGTGTGTATGTGTGTGTGTGTGTGTGTGTGTGTGTGTGTACACTAGTGCACAAGTACATGTGTGCACAGGTGTACATGTATATGTGCATGCAGGCTTGTGGAGGCCAGAGACCAACCTCAGATATCGTACTCAGAAGCCACCCACCATTTGAGACAGGGTCTCCCGGATCCAGAGTTGGTCAAATAGCTTAGGATGGCTAGTAAGCAAGTCCCAGGAATCCTCCTGTCTCTACCTCCATATTTCATGGGTTACAAACACTCTCATGCTCAGCATTTCTTACATGATGGGTTTTTGTGGCTTGAACTTGAGTCCTCATGCTTGTGTGGCAAGCACTTTACTGACTGAGCCATCTCCCCAGCCCTCGACTGGTTTGAAAACGAAAGATACTTGAACATGCTGGATAATTAAGAAGGACTCCCACACAGAGAAAGACGATTTCATGAATGAAACATTTAGACAGTACAGACTGAGTGACAGGCAGTTTTGAAGAGTTGAGGGATAGGGAGGATGGAAGCACTGGAGAGGGCTCTCCAAAGCTCCGTGCTCCCAATGAGTGCTCATCAGAATCCCCAGGAATCTTAATAAAATGAAAGCCCTCCTTGTCTCCAGCCCTTGAAGATGCTAGTCTCAAAAAATGTGGAGATTTAAACATAATTTAGAAAGCTACCGTATGTAAAAGTCCTCCAGTGAACTCTGCTGCAGACATTAAACCCATGGAACGCTCTTTCAATCTTTTTCAAAAGGTAAATACGTAAGTGCGTCCTTGGGGTGAATGGAATATTTATCTGGCTTGAAAGCCTGGAACAAAGGAGCGGGCCCAATTAGCCTTCTATAATCACTCAAGGGGCTGGGGAGATGGCTCCGCAGTTCACAGTGCTTCCTGCACTGCAGATAACCTAAGTGTATTTCCAGACAACCACTGGGCAGCTCACAACTGCAGGCAACTCCAGCTCCAGGGATCTGATGCCCTCTTCAGGCCTCTGCGGGCACCTGGGCTCACATGTACGCACACCACCCCCATCTCCATAACTGAAACACAAAACCATTAACAACAAACAAAGGAACAAACCGAACAAACCTTCAAACACCAGGAGACACATCTCTGAACACAGAAACAGATTTCACTACCAGGGGCACCAGGGGCCTTGAGATAACCTCGAGTGTGCCCCCGTTTTGTTGTTTATGGGCTCAGAACATGGGCTGTCCTTATCCTGTGTGTCCTGCAGACTCACAAATAAAGCCTTGGTTAAAGAGAGATGGCAGGGAAAGAGCCAAGGGCTTTAGCTGGGCCAGGTCTTAGGCTGGGATGGCAAAGACCTGGCTCTGTTTACAGCTTGGCTTCCTGTGCAGATCTAATCAATGCCACTGTGGGTGACAGTTCCTATGCACCCAGACTTCCTTTGGGGAAAGCTAGGACTTTAGAATGGTAACGTTTAGACAGCAGCAACTGCTATAAACACACCATACAGGGCACAGTGACTGTATTAGCCAACACAATGAGAAACTTAACATCCTCAATAATTTAATTGGGGTGTAAGTCTTGGAGGATCAGGTTTTCTAGACAGGGTGTTGATTCCATCCTGCTATCAGAAGAAAAAATAATGGAAATGTATCTCTTACTACTTGAGCAGTTAGCTGATCAAGGTGGCTTAATACACAAATAGTCAGAGTATGTAACAATTGGCAACACCAGCCTCGTTGCTTCTGCCATGGACCCTCGTGAGCATCCTGCTTTCCCCATAGATAAGTGTCTTTGCTTCTCTTCAGACTACTTTGAAACCTCAAAGCCTACTCCCAGTGGCACATCTCTTCTGACAAGGCCACACCACCCAAACCTTCCCAAACAATTCCACCAACTTGAGATCAAGCATTCAAACCTATGATCCCCTGGTGGCTAGTCTAACACAAACCACCACATCCCTCCCTTGGTCCCCATAGGCTCCTGACCATATCATTATCAAAATGTGTTTAGTTGAACTCCAGAAGCCCCATAGTTCTTCAGTGTCAACACTGTTTAAAAGTCCAAAGTCTCTTCTGAGATTTAAGTCAATCTCTTCATTATAACCTCCTATAAAATCAAAAAGGAAATGACATGCCTCCAACACACAATGACACAGAATATATGTTACTATTCTCAGAGGGAAGAAGGAGACCACAGTGAGGAATCACTGAATCAAAGCAAGTAGAAACCCTACATGGAAAAATACAAATTCTGTAGTTCAGTGTCTGATGTCGAGGGGCTTAGATGGCTCTTCCTCCTCAGCCGCTGATGGCAAAGCACTGCTCTCTCTTGGGCTGGTTTACCTTTTCTGTCTCCAGCAGCTCTGGAGACAGGCTCTGGCATCTCCCACATCCTGGGGACTCCAGTGTCTTCCAGGCTTCACCTGCACCACTCCATGCAAGTGCCAACCCCAGGTCTCTAAGAGGGAACTTCCTGCCACGTGACTGGCCTCAGCCTTAACTGTGGAGGAAGAAACCACAACCCCTTCACTCCTGTACATTCCGTGAATCTAAAGGCCTAACCATGTGGTCAATGCCACCAAGCTCAGTGAATTGCTTGGGACAGAGACTGGCCTCCTCCTTGAATTACATTTATGTAAGTGATGTAATGCTATGTTTCTGCTTTATAGGAACAGATAATTCCCAAGACTTTTTTTACAGGTTAGAAGATTACCAGGGTGAGGTCTTCTCTTGAAGGTATTGATCCTTTTATTTCATTAAGAATCAGGCCTCTCATCTCCTCTCAACACAAGCCTTGGCTCCAACAACAAATTTTCTGGTGCTCATTTTCTCCCCAAATTGTACATTTTATAATTCTTTTTGCCCTGCCTGCTCTTTTTTCACTGTAGACCTGCATAAGAGTGACCACTAACAACCACATCATGGAGTCAATTTTAGGCTGTCTTGAATTTTCCTCTGTCAGATACATTAGTCTAAAACTCTTCAACTTAATCTTAGACAGATTCTTCATACAAGGGCAAAAAGCAGCCACTTCCTTTGCCAAAATTTCACAAGAATGGTCTGTAGCCCAGTTGCTGATATCATTCCCCTTTGAAACCTCCTAAGCTTGGCCTCCAGAATCCACAGTGTTCTCAGCACAATTGCCTTCCATGCTCCTTCTAGAATGGTCCATTTAGCCCAACTCACAGAATTCAACCAATTTCCCAGTCTAAAGTCTCAATGTCTCCCACATTCTTTCACACACAAGGTCAGGCTTGTCACAGTAATACCATTCCTGGAACCAAATTCTGTCTTAGTTACCTGAATTCAGTTCCCAGCACCCACACTGGCTCATAACCAGCTGTAACTCCAGCTCCAAGGGGAAATCTATGCCATCTTCCAGCCTCTGTAGGCACCCAAATGTATGTGCACATAAATACACATAAATACCTATAAGCAATGAAGTAAAAATCTAAAAATCTGATGTTTGCTTTATTCAACTTGGGTTGGTTGAAGACTTGCTACTTTGATTGGCTGAGACTGGTACCTGCTGGACAGACAGAGTCCTGTTTGGATCCATTCCTGTTTATACACAAAGTTGCAGTGGGCCAAGAGAGGACATGATCATGTTTGTATGGAAGCTCTTTTTAGCCAAATTCAGTTTTGTTTAACTCTTATTTTTAACTTTAAAAACCAAAATGACTATAGAAATTTTTTGTGAACTCAGTCTGTCTTGGGAAGCCACAGCTGGGTAGAAGAGCCTTGAGACTGACCTTGGAAAACAAAGTCGTCATGATTGTGGTGAGATGAAATGTTAAAGATCAAGAGCCCAAATTATCCTGGGCTATCTTTAGTCTCTCTTAATGACCATTTACTGCCAATCTCTTTATCCAACTCAGCATCCCTGTGATGACTTGACAGAGCTCTTAGAATATATCCTTAAGCTGAGCTGACCTCTAAGGGGTCCTCTAAAGGACGAAACTGTGTTTTACTGCTTCTGCAGAGCAAACAGCTGAGCTCATAGGTGCACGGTTTTGCACAATCTACTTCACAAAGTCATGAGATACCCGAGGCTTCCCATTCTTCACACCCATTCCACCTCCCTTTGTTATTTTTCTTGGCTGCTGCTTTTTGGCAAATTTGAATCTAACTGAGTTTGATCACACAAGAACGATTCTCAAGTTAGGGACTCCTAGAAGCAGGGTGGGATCTGACAGATTCTGGGTCTGCCATACTGCTGGGTAGCATTTAGAGGTAGGGAAAGGGAAATGACTTCTGGCAAGCAGTTGTCCTTTCTGGCTCTACAACCCTGAAGCTGACAGTGTTCTAAGTTAATATCTAGAGCCTGTAGATGTGGGTCCCTGCTCTGCAGTAGCCCACCTACCTGATGCCTCCATCAAAGTAATTAGTAAATATATCAGTTTATGACTTTCTTATGTTTTGTCATTAGAAAAGTTTATATAAAAATTTCCATAGTGACATATGTAACTCAGCATAACTTGAGTCTGTTTTCCTACTCCAGGCTCTCTCATGCCTCACTCAGAATAAACTATGTATTTAGTTTATTACTGGTGTGCCTTTGTGTTTGTGTGTGGGTATACTGCATGTATGTACAGGTGCCCTGGAGGCCAGAAGAGGGCATCGCATCCTCTGAAGCTGGAGTTACAGTTGCTTGTGAGCCAAATGACATGGCTGCTGGGAACCGAACTCGGATCCTTCATGAGAGCAATATATGCCGTCAACCTATGAGCCATCCTTCCAGCAGCTCTCCAGCCCTCTTGATTTTCTTTGAAGCAGAATTGCTCATTTTGCACTAATATTCTTTAAGGTTCACAATGACACCAGATCAATTTTTTTCTACTTCAAAATTTTTGCCTATTTTCTGCCCTTTACCAACAGAAAACATAATGGTAAGATATATTTTTGAGTCTATTAAAGACTCAACTGCAGAAGGTGTATTATTACTTTTCTGTTGCTCTGGTAAAACACCACGAACAGATGCAACTTAAGGAAGTGGGTTTTTTGTTTGTTTGCTTGCTTGCTTGCTTTTGTTTCTGTTTTGGTTTATGGTTCCAGAGTGATGAGCATCCATAACGGCTGAGAAAATGAAGCTTGGTAGCAGGAACAGGATCTTTATTGTCCACATATAATACCCAGAAGGATAGAGGGGGCTCACGGAGAGGGCATCGCCCTGGAGCTGATGTCTTGGGGTGGACTGCAGGTACCAAAACTATCATTTGCATCTCTTGCTTTTATGCAGGGCTGAGGTCAATGAGAATTTCTTTTCATGAGGCAACCTGCCACAGAATTTTATTTGATGTTTGCCTTTCTCATATTTTACACAAGACCTGCAAATTGCACGCTTTTATGCTCTCATTTTGTGGGTGAGAAAAACAAAGTTTAGCAAGGACAGGGGCTCCTTCCTCAGGGATACTCAGTAAGGTGTGGAGAACTGCCTGAGGGGCCTTGTTCCTGGCCACAGCCTTCATCATCTTCAGTCTGGAGTCCTAATGCCAGATGCCCTTTGTTGGAGGAGGGCTGCTTGTTGGTTCCTGGCTGCCAAGCCCTGAAATAATCACACAGAAACTGTATTAATTACATCACTGCTTGGCCCATTAGTTCTAACTTCTTATTGACTACCTCTTACATCTTATTTAACCCATCCCCATTAATCTGTGTAGTGCTGCATGGCAGTGGCTTACTGGCAAAGTTTCGGCATGTCTGACTCTCGTGGAGGCCCCATGGCTTCTCTCTGACTCCGCCCTTCTTTCTCCCAGCATACACTCTAGCTGTCTCTGCCTAGTTCTGTTCTTCCCTGCCATAGGCTCAAAGCTGATTTATACTCACTAATCAATAAAAGCAACATGCAGACAGAAGGACCTTCCACACCAGCCCTCTACCACAAAGTGCTCACAGAAGACAGAGGAGACAGAGAAGAAGAAAATGTCTCTCAGTCATTCTGTCTGATGCACTTTGATCTCCATATTTCTTTTGGAAAAGATAAATTCTCTTCACTAGCATTGTTGTTTTGCTTTGCTTAGGTAGTTAGAGGCCTAAGGAGATTTTCTTAGCCAACATCCTCATGTATTTTGATTACCAAATAGCTTTTCCAAAAAAGCATCAGAAGTACACCTGATTATGCTCACTCCAAGTCCACTGCAGAGATCTCAGACTGACTCATTAGCTCCCACTGTCTTTTCAATGCCAACACAGAAATGATTCTCAGTTACTCCTTCATCTCTCATGGCAGTTGCCATGGACGGACCAGGATGTGAAGCATTGTGGATGAGGTGGGTCCACAGCATTTATAAATGTGTCCTGCGAGCTGACTCAGCACTGGGCCCTTGAGGTTCCCATTTCAAGAACATCCTCCACCCCTCTGGTCACATTGGGATGAACACAGTTTTCTCCATGGGTTTCATGAGCTTGGATTCCAGGGTTGTCTCTCTGCCCAGCTGTGGCATAAAGAGTTTATTTCCCGGCATCTCACTGCTGCCCACTCCCACCTCCACCCTCCGCTGACTGTGGGAGACACTTGATAATTATCAGTTGTCTTCATCTGCCAGTACTAAATATGGATGGTCTGTGCACAAACTCCTCTCTACATTCTGATGATGGGAAATTAAGTAGTCTATAGAAAATGGTTGGATTAAGAGATTTTTCAAGAATTGAGTTCATAATGTTGAATAACATTTGGGGGTGACCTATGCACAGATCCTGAGACTGTGTATTTGGAGAGACACTGGTAACTTTAGCTGCCCACTTGTCTTAGGGTTTCTACTGCTGTGAAGAGACACCATGATTACAGCAACTCTTCTAAAGGAAAACATTTGATTGGGGCTGGCTTACAGTTTCAGAGGTTTAGTCCATGTTGTCATAAAGAGAAGCATGGCAGGTAGATGTGGTGTGGGAGAGGCAGCTCAAAGTTCTACATCTTGATCCACAAGCAACAGGAAGTGAACTGTCACACTAGGCATGGCTTGAGCACATGAGGCCTTAAAGCCCACCTCCACAGAGACACACTTTCTCCAACAATGGCACATCTCCTAAAAGTGCCACTCCCTATAGGCCAAGTCAAGGGGGGGCCATGTATTCACCTCTCACACCAGTCATCCCTGGTCTCCACACATGGAGTCTTCTCTCCTGAGCTCTATCAACACCCAGCACACACTGTTCACACAGATACTATCCAACCCAAGCAGGTATAAGCAGCATCATGAACGTCTTGGAGTCCAGAACTAAGGAACAAGAAGAACCCCTGGGAAAGCAGCAGACCTGGAAAGGAAGAAAGGGCCAGGTTGCTAGGAAGTGTCCTACCTGACTGATGGATATGGAATCTTCTCATGATGGGAAAGGCCAGGTTAAATATCCCTGGGGATGTTCTTCAGGCAGGAGGCTAGAAGGAAAACAACTTATTTAATTTATTATTATTCAATTGAGATTTTTAAATTTTCTATTAAAAATTTCCACCTCCTCCCCTTCTCCCCCTCCCCTC
>LOEQ01000253.1:28412-42576 GCA_001685075.1 Bramus lutescens | reverse complement strand
GGCCTCATGGCCCCTGCGGCTCCTCCCTCTTTCTTGGTGACCGGGGACAGTGCATGCTTCTGGTTGCCACCAGCTCATAGGAGTTCTTCCTTAGTTCCTGATGCCCAGTGCTTCTCCTCTTTTGGAACACCCAGCCTCTGTCTCTGCATCTCTTCGCCCTCTCTCAGTGACCTCGTTTCCATCCGGTAGATACATACAACAGCCTTCTTCACACCCCCACAGATACCTAATCTTAGCTGCAAATTTGTATGTAAAAAGTATAATTCTTTTTTTTTTTCCTTTTGTCAAACTCCTTCTCTTCATCCTTTCCCATCTCAGGAGACGGTAATTTCATTCTGCCAGAATTCTCGAGTCATTCTCAAATCTTCCTCCCCTCTCAAATATCACATCTAACTCACAGCATCTCCTGTGAGTTCTGCTTCTGGAACCTATCCCAGGTCCTCCCACTTCTCATGTCTGCCACCACTGTCACTCCGTGCCGAATCCAGCAGGATCCACCAGCCTGGCTTCCTCCTGCGTCCATCCAACTTGTTCTTTCCCCATCCCAGTGAGCTCTCTACACTCCAACCAGGAAGTTCCTGCTTCACAATTAATCGGACATTGACCTTGACCGTCTCCTGTAACTCCGGAGGTGTCTAGTCCCTACTAAAGTCCAAAGCTAGGTCCTCTGTGATGTAGCAAGAATGAAGGCATTCTGAAGAGGCGCGTGTGCACCTTCTTTTGAGGATTAGACTAATTAGACAAATGATCCAAGAAATTGGAGTTTCTTAGGAATCTCACACTAGGAAAAGGGAAAGGTTGAAGCCTGGTGACAGGCAGGGGGAGCTTGTCTCCCAGGGAGAGATCTCACAGGGTTCTGATAACCTGTCAGGTCACCTTGATGACAGACTGGAGCTGAGACAATGATGGGTCAATGATGGACAGGACCACACCTTGACCAGCGTTGCTCAGCTGTGCATACTCTTATCCTTTGGAAACCTATACCTTACATCGGTACCCCAAGATGGGGGAGTCATTGGCCTCAATTTTTGTCCCTGGTGCTTATCTTTCTTCAAATAAAAGAAATTAAAATCTGCTGATTCCTGATGAGGAGAGAAGAAAGAGCTAAGAGCTGCCTCTGGAAAAGACCAGTGTCTCCGGAGCATCGCTGGAGAATGGAAACATCCGGAGTGCCTGGGCTTGACATGTACTGAGCTCCTGAGACTTGATCTTGGAGAAATTTGGAAGATCCTATAATAAGGGTGACTTCAGCAGGCCATTGGTGGCACACACCTGTAATCTCAGCACTTGGGAGGTGGAAGCAGGAGGATCAGGAGTTCAAGGTCATCCTAGGCAGCTGAGCAATCTCAAACTCACCAAGGATGACCTTGAACTGCTGTAGATCCTCCTCCAGGGATGGTAGGTGTGAGCCGCCAGGTCTGTACCTTCCATTCTCTCTGCTGATGGGTCTTCCTTGCTTTTTAGGGAATTGACTGTCGTTTTGTAAATAAGCCTCCTTGTATGGTTTTCTGTTTTATTTTGTTGATTTAGTTTCTCTTTATTAAGTCTCTCTCTCTCTCTCTCTCTCTCTCTCTCTCTCTCTGGTTTGTTAATAATCCTGGCTCTTTTAGAGAAATGCTTGGTTTCTATATTTTAATATATCTTGATTTTTAATAAATGTTTATAAAATTACATGAATCCCTTTGTGCATTACCCTTGGTGATCTGCCAATCTTGTTATGCTGGGCTCTAGGTCAAATTGCCTGTTCCCACATATTTGTTTGTGTACATTAATCACAGAAATAAGGTGTTTATGATGAGATTTTCATAGCCGTTACTTGGATCTTACTCGCTTTCCCAGCCCTGGGATTGCAGACATGCACCGCCACTCCTGGCTTTTCCACATGGATTCTTGCAATTGAACTTGGTTTCTCACGCCTGCATTGGCTGAAGATCCATAGACCTTGGAAGCAGTTTGTCCTGTTAGTGTCATTGGTGAGAGGTCTGATGCCAGTCTAGTTGTCTTCCTCTGTAGGTATCACATGGACCACAGACCACATCACCATTGTCCATTGCTCACCCTGCCATTTTATCGCCCACACTTGGAGTATCCACCTCCGGCTTTCATGCACACACACTTTGGAGAAAGCCCATTGGTCCTCATCCCACTCTCCTTCACAGCTGCAGGCTCCCTAGGCTTTCTGCAGCCCCTTGCACAATGCAGTCTTGCAGGTCCATTGGTTCAGGGTGATCATGAACCTGAGAGAACCACATTCTGGTGGCTGTGACCAGAGTCCCAAGAAGCCAGCCTTCCTTCTCTTCCTTTATAAACACAATGAAGATGGTTGTCCAGTTGAGCCCATCAGTCCACATATAAGCCAGTCTTAGAGGGCATCCCCATTCATAAGACACAGATGAAAGCAAAGGGATGTGTGATCACCAAGCTGCTAAATCTGCATTCCTGTTATGCTGCCCCGCTAGGCTCCTCTCTTAGGTGCTGCTGCAGCCTCCTCATTCCCTAAGCCAGAAGAGCTGGGCTTTGTATAGGTGCTCAGGAGACAAAGCGAGCAAGAAAGCAGCCTTTTCTCCTTCTTCTAGGAGATGCTGTCACCTGGATTGTATCTTTCTCTTTCTTCCAAGAGGAATGCTGTCATCCTTGTCATTGAGTGCACACTTGCAAGGCACCAGACCACTTTATGACAAACAGGGGCACAGCAATGCATGTGACAACCAGGGGCACAGCAATGCATGTGACAACCAGGGGCACAGCAATGCATGTGACAACCAGGGGCACAGCAATGCAGATAGACAAAGACGCCTATCGTGGTGGAGAAACATAGTCAGGTATGTGCAATACAATGTAGACCATGTAATTTCAGGGGCTCACGCATGCTGTCAAGGAAAATGAAGTAACTGTGTGCAGCCCAACAGCTTCATTTTATCATGAAACCACACTTGAGGGTCAGAGAGATGGCTCAGCAGTTGAGAGGCATTTGTGGCTCTTCCAGAGGACTGGGGCTCAGTTCCCAGCGCTCGTATCAGGCAGCTCACAACTGTCTGTGACTCTAACTTCAAAGTATATGATGCCCTCTTCTGCCTCTGCAGACACCACACTAACATGTTCATATATACACTTAGGCACACACACACCTAATACCAATAAAATAAGTCTTAAAAAAAATAAGTGCCTTACTTGGGATGGCCACTTCGCGTGTGATCTGCTCTTTTGTGCTAATACACACAAGACCAGAGTTCTTCCTTGTCTGTGAGTCCACCCCATCATGCCACCTCTGACTGGGATGGGAGCTTTCTGCTCTAAAATACTTTTTTAGTAATATGTCAGATCTAAGATACCCAGCCCACACAGTGCACCAATCCAGGGAACTTCTTCCATTGTACCATGCTTGCTTCTGGAGTCCTGCTTCTGCATAAGAGAGCCTACATGTGAGATCATTTTCATTTCAGCCTCAGGCTGACTAATGTCCTAACTGGCTACAGAACTCTAGGTTCCAAATCTGTTTCTATGTACCTTTGTGCCAATGTCTGCTGTGCCCTGTTGCCGGCATCACCAGTGATGGGCCTTTTTAATATAAGTACTGGGCTAAGGAACATAATGGTCTTCTTCCATAAACCATCGGCTGCACAGCAGTTGGTAAGATTCCCACAACAGTCTTCTACGGGCCTTCAGGTTTACCTCAAGCTGGGAGGGTGTGAAGGGTCTTATATTAGTCACGGTTCTCTGAATGGACAGCACTGACAGAGTGAATGTGTGCATGTGTGCGTAACACCGTATCATGTGTGTGTGTGTGTGTGTGTATGATATTTTACAGTCGCTTATAGACTATCATCCAGGTAATCCAACAATGGCTGTTTCTCTAATGCAAAGGCCAAGAATCTAGTCATTGATTAGTTTTTCAGTCCTTGAGACTGGATATCTTAGCCGTCCCAGTCTGGTGTTGGAGTCCCAGCGGATTCCTAAGGAGCTGACAGTCTTCAGCCTTCATCAGAATCCCGAAGAAGCCGGCTCTAATGCCAACAAAGGAATGTCTCAGCAACAGGATAGATTAGCTTGCCAGTGAGAGCGAGGGAACACTGGAAGAAAGCAAGCTTCCTTCCCTCACATCAGCTGCTATCAGAAGGTGAGGCCCAGATTTAGAGTGGGTTTTTCCACCTTGGTTGGTTGATCCAACAAAGAAAATCCCTCACAGGTGTGACCAGACACTTGGATTGACTGAGGCCATGCTCAAGCTGACAATCAAGATCGGCTGTCGCACATGGGTACAGCTTTAGAGGAGAGGCATGGATTTCAACACTGTGTGGAAAAGATTCCTGTTGGCAAAGCATTTCTGTGCATGCCTGGAGTCAAAGTCAAGATATTGCTTCCAAGAGGGTTCCTTTCTAATTAATTTTTCATTTAAATGTTTGGGATGCCTAGCAGTTTTCATTTACAGATGGGCTTTTACTTACCGCTGAAGCCTACAGGACCCCACAGGTGTAGGTGAGGAACTAGCATTCTCTGAAGTGCCTTATTATAAGGATGGGGAGAGATGGGGCTCTTTCCCTGGGGGTTAGAAGGTAGGATATGAGTTGAGACAGAGTTGTCCATTCAGTTTAACTCAGCAAATATTTATTAGGTGCTTCTCTTGGACCAGAAAGGACAATAATGGAGGTGACAGAGCAGTGAACATGCAAGACAAAAATCTTGCTGCTGGGGACTCTGTATTTTGGTGGCAAATGAAGAATACAAAACTTACAGCAGATTACAGGCCATATCAGTTAGGGACAAGGGACCAGAGAAGAAAATAAAAGGCTTGAGTGGTAAGGTTTGTACTGATGTGTAAAAAATATGTTGATGATGGGGAGGAGACATCACTGAACAAAGACCTGGCTGGGCGAGGGGCATCCAGATGTCTGGAGGAAGCATTTAGATCATTAGACCGTGTGTTTGGTGGAGGGGCAGCTGGGAATGTGGCTCAGCTGGTAAAGATGCTTGATGCAATGCATCAAGCCAGACTGCTCCTCAGTAACGCTTAAATAAGAACAGCAGCCCGTGCCTGTAATCCCAGCACTTAGGAGGTAGGGTCAGGAGGAACAGAAGTTCAAGGTCATCTCCAGTTGCAGAAGAGCTCTGAGAGTTCCTTGGGTTACAGAGAAGACCCTGTATCAAACACAAAACAAAAAGATCCAAAAAATTCATGGTTTCCAAGGACAGCTGTGAGGTCCAGGTGGATCCAGGTAAGAGAATTCAACATAAAGAACACAGGCAATGAGGTCTCAAAGGACAAATTATTAAATTCCTCTGCGGTTCTTGACTTTTAGCCTCCCTGTGGTGGAAACCATAAGAGAATTCTAGTCATGGCAGTCACCGTTTCTAACTTGGGATGCAACAGGATTGCCCAGAATGCTGTTAGGGAGGACAGAGAAGAAGAAAAGCCCAAGGGTTCGAGGCAGTCCTTTGAGGGGTGGTAGAAGTAGGGGAACGGAGCTAATATCATATGCTTATGATTTTATGGGATGCAAGAAAGAGGGGATTAAAAAGTGACTTAACAAAACTCAGTCAAATTCATGGAAGGGTGAAGCAGCTGTGAACCGAGAAGAAAGATGATTTGCTGAGATTTGATGGTAGAAAGGGGCTATCAGGTCTTTGTTGACAACAACGATGATGATGCAGATACTGAGAAGGATGAAGGGAATGGTCATGCTGCTGCTGAAGATGATTATGGAAATGATGGAGATGATGGCGAAGAAGATAATAGATGGTGCTGGTGATGAAGACGATAATGATGGTGATACCGAGTGTAGTGGTTGTGCTGGTGATTTAGCCATGCTCAGCTGAGATGTCCATTGAGTAAGTTTAGGCTTAGGGTGCGTATGTTGCAATGTCACATCAGTGAGAAAAGTGACTCCCTCTGCGCCATCTCCTTTCAGAACTTCCATTTTCTCAAATGCCACCCCACCCTGCACCAGCCACCCTCAAGCTTAGGGCTCAACTAAGGAGAGTTGTCAAGTTCAGGCTTTTGACATCACCTTTTTAATCCAGCATGTTGGATGTTCTTCATTCCCCCACACCCAGGATGAGCATTTACTCAAGACCCTCCAATTAGGAGGACACATAGATCTTTGATCAGATTTTTTAGTTTCCTCCAATAGTAACAGCGGCAGACAAGGGTTCATTTGTGCTCTGAGAAGCAGAGAAGAAGGGGTCATAGCTGAGCAATATAGCGACACCCAACTATGGACTTTTGTTGATGAAAACATTGATTTTAAAGCTTAGGCAATAACTTTCCCTTCACATTGAATTTCCAAGAGCTGAGAGTCGACATGCAGCATATCTGGTAAACTATGGGACAAATGTGAAGTGCCACACCTACATTAGGGGCCAGCCACACTCGTTGACATTCTCAGGAATAAGGAGGCAGAGTCTCACTGATGGAACGCTCCAGTCAATCCCTCTTGGCTTTCTATGCTTCTCCAGCTTCAAGTGGAAGATTCCAGCAGGTACAGAACTTCGTGTTTTTAATTGGGGCAGGCATGAACACATGTTGCTTCATGTGAGCATACCAATGAGTAACTGTTCATCAGAAAAAGGGAATTCACATCAAATTTGCATAAAGTTAAGTGAATTTGCCAAGCAGACAGCTGGCATATTAAAAGAAGTGTATCAGTGAAAATGTCAAGCGAGTGTTTTTGATCTGTATGAAAAGGTTGGAAGACATTTGGAAAGATGCTATGATGAACTGTTACAGCTTGAAGTAGCCATGTGTCCGCTCTGTTAGATGTAATGTGTCAGGAGCTCGATTGTTTCAAGTGTCCTATGAATCTTCACAAAGTGAATCTCACTTGTTTAGTTTTCTTGATTTCATTGTTGTTGCTTTGACAGATACCACGAGAAAAAGCAAGCAAGGCAAGGAAGTGTTTATTTTAGCTTATGATTCCAGGTTTCAGTCCATTATTATGGGCAGGTCAAGGCAGGAACTCAAGCAGCTAGCCACATCACAGCCAGAACTAAGAGCAAAGAGAAATAAATGCACCCAAGCTGTCTACTTCCTCACTCAGTTAGCTTTCTTTGCCCTGGAACCAAGGACAGCTAAATCCACTTAAAACCTGAGAGAGTTTGGGAAATAATTCTAGACAAAAAAGAACAGAGTTAAGCATAGCTTCTTGGTAGCACTTCCTCGGGTGGGCTCTGTTTGCTAGAGGCAAGTGCACCTCATTTAAGAAAGGCTTCCTGACTCAGCTTTAGAAGCAAAAACCTTGCAGCCCTTTTAAGAGGCCCCACCACCAAACATTTAAATGGGGTTAATGAGTAGCCAATAACATGCTTCTTGGTGGTGGCATGGACCTTGAAACACCATAGAGTTGTAGCAATAAACATGGCTCTAGCCAATACCTCAGCCATGAAGCTAGACTCTCAGAAAGCTAAGGAATGGGGTGGATCCAGCTGTCAAAGCCATGGCTTTAATCCTAGCTATATCGCTTAGCAAATTAAAGACTCATGTGATCAGAAAAAGAGAGATATACAGTAAAGATAGATTCAGATGAAAAAACCCTCTAAATGGTTTACAGTGTGTTTAAAAATATATGTAAACTTGGGAGAGAAAAGAAAAAGGATAAAGTCCTTAAAACTAAAAAAAAAGAGAGAGTAGTTTGGTGTGGTGTCACACACCTTTAATCCCAATACTTGGGAGGCAGAGTCAGGCAGACCTCTGTAAGCTCCAAAACAGCTTGGTCTACAGAGTGAGCTCCAGGACAGCCAAAGATACACAGAGAAAACCTGTCTCAAAAAGCCAAAACTTAAAAATAAAATAAAAGAAATAGAGTTTAAAATAAATCCACATAAAGATGAAAAATACACAGAGAGTCTGGATACTGTATGTTATTGTGTTGTCTTTAAATTGTTTGATGGCTGAGGAAGGAGCAAAAGCTGCTAAAAGARATTTSATTATAAATGCTGCTGGATTAATCCAACATATATATTTTGAAAATGCCTTGACTTGAAAATTTAAGTCAAAAGGTATGTTATTTTGCTTTTGTTTCCACAGGAAATGAGAGGCTATGGATTTGTTCTGGGCTAAGAAAATTCAGGTTTGATCAAGGAAAAACACCTGAAAAATCTCCAATAGGAGCAGATGGTCCAGATAATCCAACATTTTAGAGGACCTCTGTTGGAGTTTCCTCTGAGTTCTGCATCCAAACAGCCTCAAGACTGCTGGCTGAGATGATCAAGCCTCACAGAATATTCCAGTTANTTATAAATGCTGCTGGATTAATCCAACATATATATTTTGAAAATGCCTTGACTTGAAAATTTAAGTCAAAAGGTATGTTATTTTGCTTTTGTTTCCACAGGAAATGAGAGGCTATGGATTTGTTCTGGGCTAAGAAAATTCAGGTTTGATCAAGGAAAAACACCTGAAAAATCTCCAATAGGAGCAGATGGTCCAGATAATCCAACATTTTAGAGGACCTCTGTTGGAGTTTCCTCTGAGTTCTGCATCCAAACAGCCTCAAGACTGCTGGCTGAGATGATCAAGCCTCACAGAATATTCCAGTTAGGACTTGACCATAATTCAAACTTTTCTTTAGGTCCCTGTAAGATTATCAGCACCTCCAATCAGCAGGAGGTAGCCTGGAAAATTAAGCCCGCATTCCCAAAAAATGGATTATGGATGCTTTGTTTAGAGTGTTGGTTACTAGTTATTATGGATAATAGTCTGAACAAAAAGCTAAATAAGGATATTAGATTCAAAGTTCTTGTTTTGAAAAAAAAAGGGAGGGAGTGCGGTGGGACAATGGTCTTTTATCCTGTCACTTGTATTATTTTAATAAAACACTGATTGACCAGTAGCAAGTCAGGAAGTAGAGGTGGAGCAACCAGACAGGAAATAGAGGCAAGGCAAGGAGAACAGGGGAATTCTGGGAAGAGGAAAAGGTCAGTCTGCTCTCATCACCCAGACAAAGAGGAAGTAAGATGTGAGTGCCTCACTGATAAGAGGTACCAAGCCATGTGGCTAACACAGACAAGAATTATGGGCTAATATAAGTTAAAGAGTTAATAAGAAGCCTGAGCTAATAGGCCAATCAATTTATGATTAATGTAGACCTCTGTGTGTTTCTTTTGGGGCTGAACGACTGTGGGACTGGGCAGGACAGCAACTTCAGTCAACAACATCAGAGCCCTTGGAACTTTACTGCCCATAGTAGGCTGCATTAGTTAACAATTAAGCCACACATACCCACCCTGAAATGCTCACCGAACAACCTGATCTAAAAATTTCTTCAGTTGAGATTTTCTTCCCAGGTGATTCTAAGTTGTGGTGAGTAGTATTTAGAACTAACTACCCATAGCCACCTGTAAAACAAAGAACAGCACTAGAGGATCATATGAGTCTCAAATATTCTTGAATGCCTTCGGAGTGACATTTGTCAAGACTTTTTATGTGGATGATCGTGAGGAAATATGAAAAGAGAGTTTAGATTTTAATGTTGTATATCAATCTGTCAAGTCTATCAGGGACACAGGGAGCCAAGTTACTTGTTATTTATTTATTTATTTTTGGTGTTCTAATAAGGTGTTTTGTCATGAAAATGACATTTAGTTGGGAGACTGCATTAAACAGATTGGGCCCCATGGTGAGAGGAGGTCTCATTCAGAAGAGCAAAGACCTGAGTAGAGCAAGAGACCTGCCAATAAGATTAAAGTCTGTCCCTCACCTGCCTTCCACAGCCTGGCTCACCCCGTGCACTCCCCCAGAAATGCTTCAACGACCCCCAGTCCTTATCCCGATGAGACCAGTGTCCTGGCAGTGGCTCCACATGTCATTCGGACCCACACCAAAGATGTAAAATTTGGTTGGGATGCTCGAGTGTTTGTGCTTCAAGGGTAGAGCATTTAGCCAAAGCTTCACACCTCTCTGGATCTCTCCCTTTGAAGAGCCAACCCTGCATGCTTAAAATTCCTGGTTTTCCTAGTGCATATCTATGAGCGCAAGGACCTCTGTGCCTGCTAGATCGAATCCCTTGTCATGTAGCAAGATCATTGACCTCCTGCCATGGTATTTGTCCTGCTTATCTTCAGCTGTCATTCTAGAGTCACTTAGAAGAGAGTGACTAGATCACATCGGTCTGTAGGCATGTCTATGATGGAGTGCCTTCATTGTTCACGGACTCAGGGTGTCCCTGCCCACTGCGGGTAGTATCACTCCTAGGCAGGTGGGTCTGGTCTAGAAAAGAAACCTAGCTAAGCATGAGCCTGAGCAAACCAACAAGTAGAATTCCTCCATGGTTTCTACTTGAGTTCCTGCCCTGACCCCGCTTCAATGAGGGACTGTGGCTCGGCGGTGTGGACCAAATAAGCCCTTTCCTCCCTGAAGCTGCTTTTGCTCAGAGTATTTATCTCAGCAGCAGGATGAAAGGAGAACTGTATCTAAGCGTTGTCTAATTATGTAAATTGCCGGTGACCGAGGAGAATGAGCATCTATCAGAGACGGTCTTCTCCTGAAGGAAAGGGTTAGTGACTTTCCAGTGTTATGTGAGACAGATGTTTCCAGCTGAGTGGAGGCTTGATTGTGCTACTGTCTTTATTTGTAGGTTAGATGTGGCTAAAAAGAGATGCATATGAACCCCAAATTTATAAGAAGGGTACTCTCAACTCCTATTTAATTTGTCAACTTGGAGGGTGGTTTGGAGGAGGACTGAGATGTGGGTGAGGCTTGAGGGCTGTGTAATCAGAGGAAGGTGTGAACACGGCTTACAAAGAGATGGCCTTGCAGACAATTCTCTGGCCTGTTGGCCTTCAACTCCAAATAGAGCATTGGATTTGTAGATTCCAGGCTTGTCAACATCTGAAACAGCATGGTTCCTCATAAATAGATTATGTGTGTGTGTAAGAGACAGTGTGTTTGTTTAAGAGAGTGTATGTAAGAGAGTGTGTGTGTAAGAGAATGTGTATGTGTGTAAGAGAGTGTGTGTGAGAGTGTGTGTGTGCATGTGTGTGTGTAAGAGTGTGTATGAGAGGGAGAGAGAGAGAGGGAGAGTTGTGTGAATATGTTTGTATGTGAGTGTGTGTGTGTGTGAGAGAGAGAGAGACAGAGAGAGGGAGTGTGTGTGTGTGTCTGTGTTTGTGTGTGTATGTGTGTGAATCGCTTCTGTTTCTCTGGAGAATGCTAATATTGTCTTCCAGTAAACTGTTTTAAAGTTTATCTTATTATCTTGATTATGATATGAAAACCAAAGCTAAGTTATCAGCTGGAAAACACAGTCTTGGTTGTCCTGTTCATGACAGCCTCTGGTAGTTCTCAAGGAATCAAATATTATGTGTCTTTGACAGGATGAATGGTTCATGTAGGCTGTGTCTTCCACTATTAAACAGTCTTTCTTTTATAAGAGCTAGAGATTCTATGCAAACGAAAGGACTGCCGTTGGCAATTGATTTCTTCTGTCTCCTAACAATTATCCCAGAAAGGTCTATCTGGGGGAAAGGAAAGGAACAGAAGAAAGCCGAAATTGATTTTACTTCAGCTTAATCAACCACATTTTACCTGGGGTTTGCACTGAATGGCTGTTGGCTGTTTTCCAAACTCAAAGCCACCTTCCATGAATAAAGATCATCAGCACAGACAATACTGGAAAATAATGTGTTGCAGAGTCTAAAATCCACTTAAAAAGCAGAATTCTAGAAGTCTCTGGAGAAACAGCAGCAGAATTCAGGTGCTGAAATAATTCCTAACTAGGCTGACACGGAAGAGAGCAGAATTTATTTATGTAGATATGATACATATGTAGACACACTCAGGCACATAGTCCTAGTGGGCATAATAAATGTCATATGTGCAGATGATATTACACATATGTAATACATGCATATATACGCTGTATATACTTCGTGTGTGATGATGGTTGATCATCACTATCAGCTTGACTAGATTAAGAAATGCAGAATTACCGGTGGCATTTGGAAGCACAGCTGTGTGTGTGAGGACATTTCCAGAGAGAACAGCTGGAGAGGAAGGGCACCATCTGAGGGTCTGAGGCTGGAAGGAGATGAAGAGAGCAAACGGGAAAGCTATCTGGGCACTGACGTCCCCTTTCTCTCCTTCTTGGTCACCCCAGACATAAATAAGCAGCTTCATGGTCGCACCACCTCACTCTCCCCTTCATAATGGACTGTGCCCACATACCATGAGCCCAAAGAAGTTTCCTCCATATGGCCTTTCAGTATTTGAGCACAGCAACAAGAGAAATAGCCAACACCTATACATGTAGACATAAGTACCACACATATGCATTTCACAGGACACACATATGCACATTTATATACATGACCGGTCTCACATACACCTTCACTACTATGATCCTTGTGAATCCCCATGGAGGCCAGAGGCTGCGGACTGATGGAAGCGTGGCATAAGGGTGCCCGTGTAACATTTATCCCAGTGGATGGGAAGCAACAAGATCCCAGGCATGTGTCTTGTGGGGCTCAATCCCAGCATCTTGAGACGGGACGCTGAGTCTTTTTTATTATTATTATTTTATTCTCTCATCTAATACATCCTGACCACAGCCTCCTCTTCCTCTATTCCTCAGTACTTCCCCACCTCCTTCCCCCCAGAGCCTCTCCTCCTCTGTCTCCCTTCATATACAGATCAGATATCCCCGGGATATCAACTGAACACAGCGTAACAAGTTACAGTAAGACGGTATCAAGGCTGGATGAGGCAACCCAGAAGGAGGAAAAGGGTTCCAAGAGCAGGCAAAAGAGACACCCTCTTCTCCACTAGGAGTCCCACAAGGTCACCCAGATACACAACTGTAATATGTATGCAGAGGTCCTAGCTCAGACCCGTAAGACTCCCTGACTGTTGCTTCTGTCTCTGTGAGCCCCTACATGCCCTGGTTAGCTGATTCTGTGGGCTGTGTTCACTGGGGGACACGGAATCTTGCCATGAGAGCATGAGCGAGCGTAAAGTAACGAAGCTGTATTTGAATACAGTGCTGCCTAAGCTCTGTTTGCTTCTCCCTCTACCAGCAGCCAGGGACTTCTAGACAGACATAGAGCTTTGTTACAGGGAACTGTATCAGGCATGGAAACAGGGATAGGCAAGGCCTAAACGAGCAGTTCACCTCTGCCCACCCAGCGCTTAAGAGTCTAAGCTTACACCAATTGCTCCAAACCTCCCCAGAGTCTTTGTAATTATGGTTGTGATGGTAAGTGATGGAGTGGGTGAGTGAGTGGGTGGAGATGGACCAGCAGGGGGCTCTCTCTCTGTGAGTGTGTGTGTGTGTGTGTGCATGTGTGTGCAAGTGTGTGCAAGAGGAAGAGCCTCCTCTCCACATCCACAGGATACATCCCAGCTGCACCAGCCTGCTTGGCTGCTTGGCTTTGTAGTGGCTAACGGGCCAGGGGAAAGATGACATCTAGTGCTCATTTGTCTACAATGACTCTACAATGACAGGATGCCTCTAGAGAATGCTGAAAATACCCCCCCCACACCCAAAACTCCCATGTATCTAGAGACTTGGGAGAGTCAAGTGGAAACCAAACACATGATTCAGACATCTGTATAGGTTCACAGAAGGAGAACTGGAGTTGACTTTAGAGGCTGGCTCAGGAAGACAGGGAAAGCTGAAGCTGATGGACAATGGCAGAGCAGTCACCATGAGCATTTCCGGTCTTACTGTTGCTGTGTAGAGAACGGAGGGTATGATGAGTTAACACGTGCTACCAATAGCATTGGTCACAGAGGCCAACAGATCACTTAGGGGCTCTCATCTTGACTTCCTACCAAAGGCCTCAGGCAACGGACTACCCTATTCATAGATAGTCTGTTTTCTCTCCAGAAAGTAAGCCCGTAGGTGAGGTGCTGTGTGTCATCTGTGTCTGATTAAGAACTAGTGTCATGTTTGAGCAGAGATGATGCTTGGTAAATTTCTGGAATTTAGCTGGAATAAAAATAGATTTGCAGTGAGGGTCTTAGGTGTGGTAGTCAGCTCTCCGTTGCTGGGGGGAGAAAGTATCCCCAAGGTCATCAACTTATAAGAAGAGATCTACTTTTGCTCCCAATCAGATTCTAGTCCAGAGTCACTTGGTCTCCCTACTTTAGGGCTGAGGTAATCCTGCGCATTAGAGTCGGGAGCATGTGTCAGAAAATGTCAGCAAAGCTGCTTATCTCGGGGCTTCCAGGAAC
>LOEQ01000253.1:0-14955 GCA_001685075.1 Bramus lutescens | reverse complement strand
CTAGCGTGTTGAGATAGACGTGAGCAGGGCTAGCGTGTTGAGATAGACATGAGCAGGGCTAGCTTGTTGAGATAGACATGAGCAGGGCTAGCGTGTTGAGATAGACGTGAGCAGGGCTAGCGTGTTGAGATAGACGTGAGCAGGGCTAGCATGTTGAGATGAAAATGACTTGATCTTAGAATGCTGTTGGGTTTAGTGTTAAGCCATTCATAGGGTGGAAAACAAGCTAGTCCCCGTCCCTAGCTTACTCCCAGTAGCCAAGGCCGTGTGAACTTAGGCCAGGAGCACGTAGCAGATGAGGGTAGACATTTTCTGTCTGAAGTCTCTGATATGTAGCGCACTGAGTGGAAAGGACACAGATGTTTCTGGCTCTTCCAGGATCAAGCATTGCAGCAGCTTTGTATGCGGTGAATAGACAGGCTTCTGGGGGTGACAGTCCTCTTGATTGCTGTGCCAGATGTTATGTGATGTTATTCTCGGAAAGACATAGATAAATGTGTATTCATCCCAGTTAGGGAACCAATGACAGGCCAAAGAGACCATATCACTGAAGTCCAGCTTGGTAAATCAGTGAGTTTATTGGTGTTACTCAGAGAAGTGTTGTGTGAGGTTACAGACAAGAGCAAAATTAACACAAAGGCAGCTGCATCACTGAAAGCTGCACTAGCCTGGGTGACAGCTTTGGAAGTTGCATCCCTGGAGCCTTCTGCAGAACTTGCAGGCAGGTCCAAGAGTCTTTTCCATGCTCCGGGCTAATCTGAGTTCTTTCAGTCCCTCCTATTTCTAGATGCTTAAGGAAGGTGGGGCTTTGTGAATCTGCTCAATTTGAAGGACTTCCTGAGACTTATGAGTTGCTTACTTCCTGGGTCTTAAGAAACTTCCTTCCAGATTTCCTGAGTCTTAATGAGCTTCCTTCAGAACTTTCTAGTTTTAAAGAGCTTCCCTCCAGGATGGAATACTTCAACTCAAGGAATGGCTGCTTAGCACCATATCAAACTGATCTGTGTACATAGGCTCAGATCCCCATGTTTGCACTTGACTGACTGAGATTTCTTCCCAGATAGATCTATATCTATATCTATATATCTATAGATAGATAGATAGATGATAGATAGATAGATAGATAGATAGATAGATAGATAGATAGATAGATCCATGTATATATATTCCCATGATGTTTGGTCTACTGTATTAGCAAGTATGCATCCATAAGGAGAGGAAAAAGAAACTGCAGAACCACAAAGGGACCCTGCAATTAGGAGATTGGTAAGTTATTTGGGTGAATGATGGTAGCAAACCTCCGAACAACTGCCTAGGGCATGGCCACAAATGTTTCTCATTTGCAGCTTGAGGTAGCTTTGCCACACGGTTCTGTAGGGGATACAGTGCTCCACTAAGATGGTTTGTAGCCCAGAAGGCTACAGGCTGTGTGGGACTCCTGGGTGCTGAACTATGGATTCGGTGTAATGTCTCAGGCAGTTTTCTGGTTTGACAAATGTTTTTCTGTGACATTCAGATCTTCTCCTAGTCAATGTGATGTGTGTCATCTCCAATACAGGACTAGATCCGAATCTACTAGGAAATTATTTTTATATTTTATATTTTATTATTTTTATCCTCTCCACTATCTACTGGAAATAATAGGGTCTATAAAAAATCTGGTATGTCCTAAAAGTTTTATTCAGGGTAGGGAGGAAAGTGCTTCCTAGCGCATGTCAGCTCAGGTTCCAGGGTTCTCGTTTTAGAAAAAGAGATCACCCACTTTCAATACATATATAAAATTCCATCTTCTTTTTAAGAGTAGATGCAGTTATGATTGCAGGTATGAAAGAGATGAGTTTAGGCAGCATTCTGTCCATGCTGTGTGTATGAGAGAGAGCTTAATAAACATTTTTATGATGGGTGTTCATTGTATTATCATTCAATACCAAGGAATGACTTCCTCCTCCTCCTCATTCTCCTCCTTCTTCTCTGTCTATCCAAAACTCACCAAAGAGGGTTGAGAAGATGGCTTGGTTGGTAAACTGTTTGCTACACAAGCATGAGAGTAACATCCAGTGTCAACCTCTAGACTCTATTTCATGCACATATACACATATGCACATGTGGGGGCACACATGCACAGATGGGCCACACATGTACATGTGGGCATACCCATATGTACATACACATGCAAATGAGGACACACATAGGTGGACAGACACACATGCACATGTGAACATTCCCACATACATATGTGGGTACACATACATGTACACACACACACACACACACACACACACACAGGGCTACCTGAAGAAAGGTCTTGAAGGTTATGCAAATATTGTAAACCAGAATAACAAACTTCAAGAGCTTATCCAAACTGTTTCACTCTGTCAGCAATTTATCAAATATTGAGCATAGAAATATTTCAAAGGTTATCTGATTTTATGCAGTAGATATATATGGGTGCATATAAAATATTTAAGTCATTGGAATTTAATCTTTTTTAAAAGATTTATCTGTTTTATTTTATATGTGTTCTGCCTGAATGTATTTCTGTTCACCCCATTTGCATACAGTGTCCTTAGAAGCCAGAAGAATCCTCTGGAACAAAATTATAGAGGGTTGAGAGCTGTAGGTTGGGTGCTGGGAAACAAACCCAGATCCTCTGCAAGAGCAGCCAATGTTCTTAACCACTGAGCCACCTCTCCAGCACTGAGATTTTCTTCTTAACGCCCTGAGCCAGGTGGTTCGATAGGCGCATCAATGTGTTTACTTTGTCATAGACAACGTTTATCTAGTGGTTATCTCAGAAGACAACTGAGGAGTTTTGGTGTTCCGTCAGAGAGAAGAAGAAAGGGGCATTTCCTGCTGTGCTGAGCATAAAATGTTCCCTTGAGGCACATGTATTCCAAGACTTGTTTATCCGTCAGCTCAAGGGGCTTTTACAAACAATCATGAGGGCTCTGATTCCATCCATGGTTGGACTAATCTACTGATAGGTTTACTATTTGATGGCACCATAGCCAGGGTCAGGAAGCCAGGGGGTAGAGCCTAACCGGAGGAGGGGACTGCCTAGAAAGGGCATGTTTTATCTGGGGAACCTTTCCTTCTCTCTTCCTCCTGTCTACCAGGAAGAGAGACTTTCCCCAAGGCCCTTCTGCAACAATGTTTCTGCCTTGCCAACAACAGTCTAAACATAATGGGGCAGCCAAGCATGGACCTCAAACCTCCAGAACTGTGAGCCAGTGGGAATCTTTCCTCCCTTAAGACATTTTTTCTCTCTCAGGTATTCATTACACCAACAGAAAACTCACACACACACACTTTCTGCCTGGCCCCTTCAGCACCTTTTCTTGATGTTTTTGTTGAGAAGTCTGTGAACCAGGAGGCGGCTCTGCATAGAATTCCAGATACTTCTATGGGACGAGGATTCTTTGGTGAATCATCCCAAAGCAGATAAAGTAGCAGCACATACATATCATTTTATTTATAAATGCATATCCATTTACTCACAGATCTGTCTCTCTGTCATTCATCATCATTCATTTTTCAGTCATTAAAGAATCCCGCTGCTTCTTCCGGGTAATAATCACACCTATTTCTAAGGTCACAGTGCTGCATGTGAGGTACAGTCACTCAACTCAATCTATAAATTGCATTGGTTCCCATACAATTTTTCTTATCTTGAGTCATCTCACAAGTGTACTACAGGCCTACACACACACACACACACACACACACATACATATATATAGTCTACATAGATATATATGTGTGTGTATATATATACTCTCTTGCGTAGATCATCATAACTAGTTAGACTCAGCGTGAGAAAGTGTTAGGTCATAACCCCTTGGGTGCCTAACAATCCTTTCACAGTGCTTGCTTAAGACCATTGGAAAACACAGATATTTACACTGCAATTCATAACAGTAGCAAAATCACAGGTATGAAGTAGCAACATGAAGAACTGTACTACAAAGTCACCGCATTAGGAAGGTTGAGAACCTCTGCATTAGAGGGACACAGGCAGACAGGGAAGGCCAGCGGTTTCCCTGAGATGACAGCTTCTCGTTCCCAGAAGAGATTTAAGGACAGATAACAGGAAAGCATGGGGTGGGTATCTAAGAACAAATAGAGGAAAGGGAGAACCATCCAAGCCAGAGTCCACTTAGCAGATTTCCAGCTTTAGGGCCCTTCCCATCCCTTCCTTCCTCAGCTTGGTCTTCTGTCTTTCTTCAAGGTCCAATTCTCCATCCATCCCACGGATCAAGCCCTATAACTCGCCTAGATCCCCGCCAGCATCCCCATTACAAGTGGGGGTTTAAGCTTCAGTGAACTCATTTTTCTCGCTGCTTCTGTAGACTTTCTTTCTTATGCTGTAACCAAGATTCTAATATGTCGATCGAGCCCAAAGATCAAGCATTTTTCTCTTTCTCATGAAATTATACAGCAGCAAAGATTCTTGACTGGGTCAATGAAATTAAGCTCCATTTCCTTTGCTGATGTTTTCTGCTGCGGGCATTCCATAGAAAGCTAGCTGAGACTTGTTTCCTCTCTGACTGGGGGTCTGTTCACAAGAACACCAACTAGAATTCAAACAGGTTGTGATACACTCCCAGCACCCATTTCTCACCCTGTATTCACACTCTCTACAGTTCCTTTAGGTGAGAGTCCCCAAGTCCAGCAATGTGATCCTTGAAGTGATTCTCATTGGTGGCCTAAGAACAGTAGCTCTTCTCCAGCTCATGGGACTTGATGGCGGTGACATTTCTAATGCACCTCTGTGTTCTGTTTATCTTCAAAACCCAAACATCTCGGATTGGCAGCTCCTTGCTTTAGTCAATCCCGGGGTCCCTTCTCTACAGGTGTGTGCCTCTGGGCCTACAATCTGGGACCCAAAGACTTTGCTGAGTGCCAGCCCAGACTGAGGTGGGCTCATGGGAATGTCATTCATCGGGCTTCCATCTTCCTGATTGTCTGCCTCTTTTTCTATTCTTTGTGAGGAGCATGTGAAGCCTGAACCCATAGGAAAGCTGTGTTTCTGGGGAGATAGCAGCTTATCCTGGCCATTAAGGGGTCTAAAAGTCATTGGAATCAAGACCTAGTCATGCCCTCAATTTCACCATAGCTTTGGACTTTTATATAGAGAGAGGGGTGACTTAGGCACTGTGATCCCTTGGCCATCTGAAGCCAGATAAGAGGCCAAGAAGTAATAAAGTGACTGTCTTGCAGACCGTGAGGTCTCTTTTCCAGGCTTCTGTGTGTAGAAGGGCTGTATCCTTTTCTATGTGGCATTAGATGGGTGGTTAGCTTCCAGGGAACTATTTTAAAGAAAATCCATCTTGGAGACAGTTTAGAATATTTGCTTGCTGCAGCTTATGGGATTATTTTTTTATTAGGACCATCTTCTTAGGCTTCATAACCCCTAGTGTGGTCTTAAGTGAGGTGCTCCTCATCCTTAACAGGTAAGGGATTGGTGTTGGGTCTGTGATGCACTTTCAAACAGTTCTGCATAAGCAAGTGTCAGCAGACAGATCAAAGAATACACAAAAAGTTGTGGCAACAATTCAATATTTGGTGAATTTAAGCAAGAGATGCCAAGCTTTTTGGCCATGAGAAACACTTGCAAAATGAAACTGTCATCGTTCCAGTCAGGAGTAGCATAGTTCAGGCTTGCTGGGGGAAAGTTGTGTGTATTTAGCTCAGGTTATTATATCCAAATTCAAAAAAAAAATATCTGGGAGAATGGCATGACTCTGACCTCTGTTCCCAGGAAAAAGAGAGTTCGAGTTCAGCCCATGTAGGAAGGACCATTGTACTGTCCTTGTTGCTGTGATGAAACACACAATAGCAGCAACTTCAGGGAGGAAGGCTTATGGGGGGCTCTCAGTTTGAGGATGTGGTCCATCACAGTGGGGAAGGCATGGAAGCAGGAGCATGAGGCAGCTGGGCGCACCTCACCCACAGACAGGAAACAGAGAGATGAACGCTGGTGCTTAGCTCACTCTCTCTTTATTATTTAGTCCAGGACCCAGCCCATGGGATGCCTCTGCCCGCGTTCAGGCAGGCTTCCCCCTCCTCAATTAAGTCTCTTTGGAAACACCGTCACAGTCTCTCCTAGAGTTGCACTTTCTGGTCCTTCTAAAACCTGCCAGGCTGACAGTGAAGATCAACACAGCCAGGCCTACAGAAGACCCTGCCTCTGCTTCCCTCTAACCTCGACCAAGTCACTGTCCCACAAATAGCCTGCGCGTTGTGCGCTCTTCCTTCTTTTCAGGAAGGAAATCTACTTCCCTGGCATTTTAGCCTTTTAGCCCATCACCAGCTGGTTTAGCCTCCTGTGCCCTAAGACACAAAAATGTGTCCAGATTCAGGGCCTCCAACCTTGTTTTTATTTGTGCCCACTGCTCTGTCACACCCCGCTGCTGACCCCTGTGACTGTCCTTCCCACCCCCTGAGTTGTGTCCCCTCTGTTTGCACGTCATGTGCATTGCCCTTCCTTGTCCCTTCCTCTGCTTTCAAAGCACCTTCTCCACCTTCATATCACCCCATCCCTCACACACTTAAATCTTGATTCTGTATATAAGGGAAAACAGGAGACTTGAGATATTGAGATATTCATTTCACCTCACAGTGGCCTCCATCTCCACCCATTTTCCTGCAAATGACAGAATTTCATTCTCCTTTATGGCTGACTTAAGCTTCGCCATGTGTACGCAAATGTATGCACTCACGTGTACCACATTTTCTTCATCCATTCTCCAGAGCTGGTTCCATCGCTCGGTCGTTGTGAACCAAGAAGCAGCGAGCAAACATGTGCATTTATTTCTGTTTTATCTTGTCGGTTTGTCTTAAGTTTTCTTCTGTGAGATGGGTTCTCAGAAATGTAATTACTGGTCAAAGGACTTGCGAATTCGCGTCAGTAGCGAGCAACCCTCCCTCCACAGTTCACACTTCCCGAGCCCCTTACCTACTGGACACAGGTTTATCTTCCTTTTCTCCCTGTAGTCTCCATCACCAGAACACTGGCTTGCTGTGCTTCCATTTAGCGTAGGCAGCTGAAATAATCTGGGAGGCAAACTGTTCTCTTTCCACACACCTTATATGGAGGTACCTAGGGTGCCAAGTCCCCGAGAGACTGCCTTTCCCCCGTTTCTGTAACTATGGTATTTCTGCCCATCATGGCTGTAGTAATATGATCATCATTCTCCAAGGTACATTAGGACCCTTTGCAAGAAGCCTGCTTTACCTGTGTTGATGTCGCCTTAGGCTGACTTTGCTACAGGAGCAGGCACATGGACTCGTATTCTCAACTGCGCCTAAATGATCTTTGATTTAACGTGATGCCATCCCACGACAACAGGAAAAGTTAGGGAGATCTCCAGGAGGACAGAACCTGGCAGTGCCTCCAGCATCTGGAACAGTGGCTGGCATGTTTGTGGGATCCATCGGATACATTTTGATGAGTCTTTAAAATCAGCCTACGAGTTGAATGCTCAATGCCTGCCAGGGAATCACCTTTCCATATTACAGCAAGGGGATGATTTCATTCACCGTTATCTTTGGGACTGCTGATAGCTACCCCGTGAGGCCAATTGCTTTTTGTTTCTTATGTGAAGGTCTTGATATGTATGTAGTCCAGGCTGGCCTCACTTTCACAATCCTCCAGAAACTACGTTAAAAAAAAAAAGATTCCATTGAATCAGAAAGCTCGGCACATGATTCCTATATGCAATTGGATGGGTTTGAGCGGATGATGCTGTGAAACTGTCACCACAGCCGAGAGAAGCTTGTCCATGATGGCTTCCTTGTGTCTCGTAGGGTGCCCCGAGATAAAAAGCTTTTAGCAATAATGCTACTCTGGGCTTGTTTGGTTCTGCTTTGCGTTTTTGGAGCCAGAGTCTCACTCTGTAGCCCAGGCTTACCTGGAAATGAAAGTCACCCTCATGCAAACGATTCTCGCAGTGGGAAAAGACTGTGCATAGTGGCTGAGAAGACCTCAGAAACTGTAAGTGTACACAAAGGGCCCCTCATTCCAGAAGCAGACACAAGTTATGCCAGGTGCAGGAAGTTCCAGAAACTGCTGTCTAGTTAATGGTAAAGTACGCTGTTAGCACTGTGGTAGGGACAGAAGGGTTAGGCAGAGTTCCTTAATTAGATGTGCTACTGGAAGGAACATGCCACTACCTGTGGCACAGAGCTGAAAGATTGATGATTGACCATTCTATGCCCTACAAGGTGTTTGGCTTTGTGTTTGGAGGATATAAAATATATAGCAGGTAAAGGAAGGTGTGCTGGCTAGTCTTATGTCAACTTGACACAGAAACTAGAATTATCTGAAAGGAGGGAATCTTAAGTGAGGAAATGCCTCCAAAATATCCAGCTGTAAAGCATTCTCCTAACTAGTTATTGATGGGAGGGCCGTTGTGGGTAGTGCCGCCCCAGGACTGGTAGTCAAGGGTTCTATAAGAAAGCAGGCCAAGCAAGCCAGTAAGCTGCACCCCTCCATGGCCTCTACATCACTTCCTGCCCTATTTAAGTTCCTGTCCTGACTTCCTTCGATGATGAACAGCAATATAAAAGTGTAAGCCAAATAAGTCCTTTCCTTCCCAGCTTGCTTTTCGGTCATGGTGTTTTCTCACGGTAATAGTGACCCTCTAGCCAAAATAGTGGCTCTCTCTCTCTCTCTCTCTCTCTCTCTCTCTCTATGAATGAATGACCTATTGAAGCAAGCAAGCAAGCTCAACAACGTTATTTGTTTAGTCAATCTCAACTAGACCCGCTGGCCAGTGAGCCCCTGTCTCCACCTCTTTTATATAGGTTCTGGGGATCAAACTCAGGTCACTAACTGACTTGGAAGGAGTTTTTCTTTGGTTTGCATTGGTGTGGGACCTGTGGTAGATGGGAATGTGTGATTCAAGGTCAGTACTGCTGGCTGGCCAGTGAGCTATGTTTGAAGAAAAGACACAGCTATTTAAATGGTCTTTGCACCGCCAACCCCAAGGCTGGAGTGTCAGTAGCCTTATTCACAGAGCATGCCCGGCAGTCCACTGTGTGCCTCTAGACTCTGACTCAACAGGAAAAATAAAGCAAAAATGGTTCAGTCAGGTGATGGACCGGAAAATGGGCCTCTCTTTCAGAGGACATGCTGGAGAAATAAATAGCAAGGCCAGCAATGTTCCCATGTGGTGATGTCTCAGGCTCCTGAGGGAAAAATAGTTTGATAGAGGGACTTGGAAAAATGTTTTTCCAAATTCCCCATTGTACCCTGACAAGGGTTCTGCGATTTTCACTCATCTCTCAGGGTGCACATTGCAGGGTACACTAAACGCTTGGAAAGTCAGAAGCCTCCCCTCTGGGACCAGAACACAGCCACTCTGAGTGTCAGAGATGGGTTTTCAGAGTCTCTTAAGTCCAAGCTGCAGCAGGGACAGCGTGGCACTGCCTATACGATGCCTCCTGGGCAGCTGTGGGTTCTCTGGGCTAGTCAGAGTAAGAAAGGCACCACGGGTCGCATAGAGCACGGACCGCGAAGGAGACTGCGAGGCAGGAAGCTGTGCAGCAGGATAGCAAGGCAGTCTCTGTGCCCACACTCCTGGCATCACTTGCTGAAGAAGCGGGTCCAGGGGCTTGGCCTCTGAAGTGCCTTGGTCAAGTGCTCTTTGTTGCTCCTCAAAACCAGGGTCTGTGCGCCATCAAACAGGCAGCGCTCCAACTGAGTCAGAACAACTACTGACTTTGCCAATGGCCTAGTTTTTTTGTTTGAACTTTTTAATGAGGAAATGATCATGAAAAGAAGAAAAATTATGAAAAAGCTTTTGTTCAGGGAGAATGATTGACGTCCCATTTGCCTGCTGTCCCTAGAGACCCCGGAGACATAAGACCTGTGTTAGCAGTATTTGCCCATGTGACTAGCTTGATGGCATATGCTTATTTTCTATTCACTCAGCTCATTCCCAGACGTGCAGCCATGTACAGTAGGTGTACATTGAAGTCACTCATCATTGACTTGGGTTCCTTTTTGATTTTAAAGGTGGCAGCTTAGTCTTATCAGGAGCTCCAGAAACAAATACTTTGACAGCAGGATAGTTCAAAATCCTTAATGACTTTTTGTCCTTAACCACAGCTGCTGCAGAAAAGAAAAAAAAAATGTAATAAGTATGCAAAATGGAAATGCCTCCCCAAAGGCCTTTTCATTTCCTCCAAGCCCAAAGGAGGAAGGAATGGGGAGGATTGGCAATCCACAATAAGAAGGAGAAAAGAAATGCTGTCATTTTAAATCGCAGGTCATACCAAGAAACTAATGAGATTCTGTGTTTGTCTCCATGTTCAGCACGGTGGACATCAGTCAGGCCTGCCCACTAAATGGGCAGAATAACAACAAGCTTTGAGACGCTCATGAAACAATAGAAGAGTTACTGCCGGAGGAAGTCTTGGCACTGTGTGGTTCTCACATTTAGAGTTACATTTAGTTTTCAAGGAGGTTAAGAGACCTGACCAAGATTGCTTAGCTGAGGCCTGGGATGATAGCTCATTTGGTAAAGTGTTTGCCCTGCACTCATGAATATCCAAGGTTGAGTCCCAGAGCCCACCAGAACGAGGCAGTATGTTGGCATCCATGTGTTAACCCAGCATGAGGTAGGCAGAGACAGGAAAAGAATCCTGGGCATTGGTGACCAGCAAGCCTAACCTATTGAGTGAGCCCCAAGATAATTAAAGGCCCTGTCACCAAAACGAGGTGGATCATGCCTAAGGAATGACACCTGAAGTTGACCTTTGGCCTCTACATGCACACATATACAGGCATCCTCACACAGCCAATCACGCACACACACATACACACACACACACACACTCACACGCACATACACACATGATTGTTTAGTTGAAGGCAGAGCTGAGACTAGGTCCATGTTCTTTCTCAACTCTGGAGATTACCTGAGTGTCATCAGGACATTTTAAAAAATACTGATCCAGTCTACTCTGAATATTCTGATTTTAGCCCATCAGCTAAGACCTGGATTGATGTGTTCAATGTGCTGTGCTGTGTGCTGCATCCCATGGTTGGAGTAGCATCTTTTGGGGGACAGAATACATACAGTCCGTCTCCTCTGTGCCTTTCCATATTCTTCTCCTAAAGAGCTCTGAGCTCCTTCCTATCAGTCCATGGTTTTGTCAGCATGTGATCCTTGCTTGGCACACGCAGCCTCCTTGTCCTGCTGCCCTCCACCCTCTTCCCTTCACAAATGAGCAGCTGCACTGTTCCTGCCTCCTCTAGGAGTCAAGAGATGACAGAACCAGACAGGGCTCCCTGTGGCCCTGAGGTGTGACAATTAGATTGCTGTATCTGCCGCCTGTGTTTTCCAGCAAAGAGTTCCACCGTGCCCCACCCGTGCGTCAGTGAACCCTTGTGTCATTTTCAGAGTTTGCACTTGGAAAAGACCTTGCCCATCATCTGGTCCTGTGTCCCACTGGGCAGAAATCCTCCCAAGCTGGCTGGCAGATGGCTCTCCGCTCTGCCAGAGCCTGCTGGCAGACAAGCTCAGCTCATCCTGTCCCACCTTGTTTGCTGTGGAGTGCCACTGGCTCCCAGCCTTCCATGCTGGGTTAGATCATCCTCGATTCCTTCATTATAAATCCCGTCATTGTGTATTCCCGAAGGCCGTTCTCCCCGGGAGGCTGGGGTGATGCCAAGGTCAGTGTCTTGGGTTTGAACACTTGATCTCCAGCTGGTGACAGTTTGGGGGGACTGTAGAGCCTTTGGGAGGCAGGGTCTAGAGGGAGGAAGTAGTTCTCTAAAGTCTGAGCCTTGGAGTTTGTAAGCCAGGCTTGCTTCCTTTCCCATCTTTGGATCCTGGTCCGCTAAGATGTGAATGAACAACCACACATTTCTGCCACCATAGTCATGAGCTGCTCCATATGTGGACAAATGTCTGCTCACCCCAAATAGGGTGTCAACAATGGGCCATTGAAACAAATCCACTCAAGTCTAACTCGGTGGATCTGAGAGAGTGGTGATATCATGGGTACAGGTCACTTCCAGGGGCGTGGATCAAAGGCCTACGCCATCAAGGATGATGCCTTGGAAAAGCAGCCTCCATGGAGCGCTCACACACAGGTCTAGATGGTTCAAACAACTAGAGAGTCCCCTCCACCCAATATCATCACTCTTGTGTAACCCCAGGAAGCAGTCTTGTGGGTCCTGTAACTCTCTAAAGTCCTGAATCCTGTGACATTCCTACATTCTCTCTTCCCAGCAGGAGAATATTCCAGTTAGGAACAGATGACCACACAACACTACCTTCCAGATGACAATAAATTCTATCCTCAAACTCCAAACTGAAAGAAATCCTTCCTTTTTCATGTAGCTTCCTGTTGTGTAATTCCATCACAGCAATAAGAAAGAGTCTTGCTCCAAATGTCCCTCAAGACGGGTGACATGTGAAATATGCCTGAAGTGGGCTGTGCTTGGGTTCTAAGTATTACCATTTTTCCTGGGAAAGGACCCCTTGACTAGAAAGAACCCAAGTCCCTGAATCACCAAGCAGGTAGAGATCTGAGCTGAGCCCAAACAAGCTCTAAGAGGTGAGGAGCCGGCTCCTCCACCATGGTGCTGGATCTCACAGGTGGTCAGAAAAGGCTTTCTCAAAACCATCAGCTCATCAGTGTTTCTTCTGGGATAGAGGGTCCTTTGAAGACCCAGGGGTCACCTGCATGGTGTCTGATGCCGCCTTAGCTATGGGTGAGGCTGCAGAGAGAAAAGACAGGCTGCTCACCGGGATCCCACAAATGCTTCCAGTTATGGGACCAGTGAGGGAAAGATCCTTGACTTCTCTAACCTTTTCCTTCCCTTCATCCAGGCTCCACTTCGGTCTTGGTTGTTGTTGGACACCACTGTGCTTCATTCTCGAGCCCTTTACACCACTCCAGGGCTCCCCTGTTCTCCTGTCACTCTGTCTAAGATCCAGAATCCTGGACTCTCCGGAAAGACCTTGTGTCTCGCTGAGACCTGCCAAACTGTAGTCCTCCTCACAGATTCCCAAGGGAGTCCGTCAGAGGTGGCTCTGCAGGCTCTTCACAGCCTCTGTCCTCACATCTCCCACATCCAATTGTCCTGCCCCTTGTCCCTGCATGATGGCAGACCTGTGCTCTTCCAGGTGACCGCTCTCTGTCTTGTACATTGTACGGGTGCATCTCTGAGTTGTGGAACACAGTCCTCTGAGCAAAACAGCGTCTCTATTGTTGCTCACGTACCTGCTTGCAAGAGTTAGCATGGCAGGGTTTGCTGACTGGTGACATTCTGTCATAGAAGAAAAGGGTGGGGAGGGTTACTGGACCCTCACTCGAGAGTCTAGCTGCTAGTAGCCTTGGGGACCTAAGGGAGGTGCCAGAGTACATGGGTACAGAAGGTTAACTGAGGGGAGCTCCTTGGTGTAAACCTTCCCATGCAGCCGCTTGAGTGTTAGCAGCACTCCAGGCAGCCCCTCCTCACTCTCCCTCCACTAGAAAGCTAAATGTACTCACTGGTCCCCCAAGGTGAGCTGCCATGGAACTGAACTTCAGATTGTCATCTAAACCTTACAGGGAAAGAGAAACTGGAAATTTCGTGGATTTATCTATAGATCATCTCCTTTAAGGAATACTGTGGTGGACATTAGCTTCTGTGAGTATCTGCATACACGCTTGATATTCACTGGGCTCCCCTGTGCCTTGCTAGTCTGTTAGGCTGCAGCATTCAGTCTGACACAACCTTGGTGAGGGGCTGCCATGCAGAGAGATCTTCCACAGAAGGTCAGCGCTGGTGTGCTGGCATCTTGCCCTGAGCATTGTCCTGTGTATTTTCCACACCAACTGTCTTCAGCGTTGTTTTGTGGACACAGATCTCAATTGCTAACAATGAGATTGATGGCAATGGTCTTTGAACACGAGGGTCTACCACCCCATAACATGAACGGTGCAACTTCAAGGTATGCCCCACCCTCTCATGTCTGAGCCTTGTGCCAAGAAGGGCCATAGAGGGAACCTTGCCTTTTGAGCACAGCAGTGATAAATTAATCCCTGCTCCTTGCGCAGGGCTTGTAGCAAAGCATCTGTGAGTTGTGTAGTAGCAGAACGGCTTAGCATTTTGGAAGACCACAGTGGATTTTGTGCCTGGCTGAAATCTCTTCAACGTTGATGAGGATATGGTACCAGGTGCTCAGCCTCAGAGCCCTGCCTGAATGCCAAGGTGAATGTGTACTGTGACTCTCCCTCTGGCTGGAGCCTGCTGTGTGTCTCTCTGCCCCTGTGTCTGTCTCTCTGTGTCTCTGTCTCTGTTTTTTTCTCTCTCTCTTTCAGTTGAAGCAATGGTATTTTTAGAAGTGGGGAAGCACACACATACAACAGGAACACAGAGAAAGACCATCTGCAAAGCAGAGGGGGGACTTGAAGCTGAAGCTCTCATCTCTTGCTCTCACAGGTTACTGAGACTTCGCTTTCCATATCTTAAGTGATAGGTCACTCCTTGATGTTGAGGGCTGATGTCCAAGCACTCAACTCCCAAGACCCAGAGTGTCCCTGTGCACTGTAGAGAGCTTTGGGGAATGGGGCAGGAGGAGACTCCCAGGAAATAAGTGTAGACTATTTTCTAGGAGAGGACCGGTCCAGAGCAAGGTGAGCCTACCACGGTTGAGCACTTGAGCTCTTGCCTTGCTCAGCCTGTTAGCAGACTGGGTAGGTGGCAGTGAGGAGGAGTGGCCACCACTGGTCACTGGACCTCACCCTGACTGTCTCTGCCAGAGGGGACAAGGCGGATGGTTTTTCTAGGAGACCTTGGTGATGATGTAAGCTGTCAGTAGGCCTTTGGAGACCCTTGGTGATGATGTAGGTTGTCAGTAGGCTGTTGGAGACCCTTGGTGATGATGTAGGCTGTCAGTAGGCTATTGGAGACCCTTGGTGATGATGTAGGTTGTCAGTAGGCTGTTGGAG